>WAAG01020519.1:39869-82960 GCA_013390105.1 Tichodroma muraria
ACCAGCGCGGAGCCCCACCATGTGTGCGTGCGGGGAAGGGGCAGGGCACGGGCCGGGAGCGGGAGGCGCCGTGTGTGTGAGGCGGCAGCGCCCGAGGCAGAGGAGGATCAGGGAGGGCCGGGGCACAGACCAGGGGGGCCGCCGGGCGCTCTGAGGGGGTGCGGGTGGCGGCCGTGCTGAGCAGCATCTCAAAGGGCCCGTTCTGGTCTTTCCAGCAACCACAGAAGCAGAGACGGAGCAGAGCCTCACCCCCAATGTGATGCTCAACACGGAGAGCAGCGAGGGATACGTGGTGAAAGTCCGGGGGCTGCCTTGGTCCTGCTCCACCGAGGAGGTGCAGCGGTTCTTCTCGGGTAAGTGGGGCTGTGGGGGAATAAGAGGTGTGGGAGAGGGGCGGGCTCTGCTGTCAATTCTGAGTCTCTCCCAGGGATCTTTGGCAGTGGGAGTGCTATAGCGAGCAGTTGGAGGAGGCATTCAGGAGCCATTGCAGTTCGTAGTGCAAAGAGTGCTTCACCCTGAACCTGGTATGCAAAGCCATGTTCATGCTAGCAGGAACTCAACACAAAGGGGCATAGTCTGAGTTGCTGGGAATAGCCACAACTGCCTTTGTTGCTTGAGCAACCAGGAGGGAGAAGGTTCCATTTTGAAGAAAGTTCAACCTGAAGCAAGAATTTTAAAGCTAAATCAGTTTAGTTCTTGTATTGTCCCAGTAGACTCTTGGTAAGTGTTTAGTGTGTGCATCATTCCCCAGATTATTAGCATTCTACAGTAAAAAATAGTGGTGGTAAGTACATGCTTTCTGCAGTGACTGGAGCTTTTAAAACTGCTTCGAGAATTTGACGTATTTGACTTGGTTCTGATTTAGTTTATTACACTTACACTGATTTTTCCTATTCCTTATTTCATGCTAATAAGAAAGTTAAGATCAAAAGCAGCTAGTATGTTCAACTTGAGACACAAAACCTGGAAATGGCTAATTTGCAGTTATCCTTAATACTGATCTGTAGGCTTGACTAGAATGGTAACTTTAGTTAGTGTCTTAGTTAATTGGTCATTTTAAAGTTGTAACAAGAATGCTGCTGGTTTTGTTGTCCTGATATAATTGATGTTCAGTTCATTTTTGATTTTAGGCTCTCTGAAACTTTCAGAGTAACACTGTGTAATAATTAACGTAATTTTGGCATTCCTGTTTCATTTTCAGATTGCAAAATTCTGAACGGGGCTTTGGGTATCCGTTTCATCTACACCAGGGAGGGCAGACCAAGTGGAGAAGCATTTGCTGAACTTGAGTCAGAGGAGGATGTGAAATTGGCCCTGAAAAAAGACAGAGAAACAATGGGACACAGATATGTTGAAGGTTTGACTCAGTTGGTCTAGTAACTGACTACATTGTGTTTGTGCTTGATGGCTTTTTGTTCACTTGCTTTTTTTTGTCTCTTAAAAATGCATGTGAAAGGACAAATGGACTTGCTTATCATAAGTTGACTAGTTTCAAGGCAGATGACTTTAAAAACTCTTCCTTACTCCAGAATGCATTAATTCTGAGTGCCTTTTACAGTTTTCAAGTCAAACAACGTTGAAATGGATTGGGTTCTGAAGCATACTGGTCCCAACAGCCCTGATACAGCTAATGATGGTTTTGTACGTCTTAGAGGACTCCCATTTGGCTGTAGTAAAGAAGAAATTGTACAGTTTTTTTCAGGTATGTGGGATAAAAGTAGTAGCTATAGCACTATTGGTTTATGCTAAAAAACCCCAACAAACCAAACAAGCATGGATTGCCCGGTAGTACTTCCAGCAATATTATCATGGGTATTAAAAGTAAATAAACCAATTCTTCACTAGTTTTCTGGGCATGAGGAATCCTTTGAATCACTTCCTAAACTACTCGATAATTAAATAATTTAGGGAATGCCAAAAAAGTGCTTGTATTTATACTTGGTGGGACATGCTTTTCCAAGTAAGGATTATAGAAAAGTGTCTTGTTTTCCAAATAAAGTTGAATAGTTCATGTGGGAGGGTATTTCCACCCCCAGGCTTGACTGATTGGCCCTGGTCAGTGAAGGATGTAGAACACCCTCACCACTGGGCTCTGTGTGAGGAGCAGGTTCTCAGTAAGGGCCCATGACCTCTTCCCAACATAGAGCTAGTATTGAATGAAATTCAGAGAAAACCTGAACTCTACCCAAAGTACAGATTTACATATTTGCCCCTTTCTCTTCCTATGGGGAAAAAAAACCCCTACCAGACCCTTGATGTTACCTAGCTCAAAGTTTTTATGGATGAAAATATAATGTCTTGTTTTTACTAATTTTTACTTTTTTGCAGCTGTTTTGTGTTTTACAAACTGGAATCAGACTATTAAAATGTCTAAGATTGAAATCTGTTGATTGTTTAGGGTTTCACTTGTTACTATTTTCAAAATACTAGATTTCTAAATGTTTTGCTTTAAGAAGATATGATTGAGCTTGCTGTTTTGCTTTGAAATACAGTAGAAACATTTCCGGTTTTACAATCTCAGAACTTGTTTTTTGTTTTCTGAATTGGTGATATGAACAAGAGCAATTTCTAAGCATGTGCATTTTAAGCTGTTTTTTTCTTACATGATGAAGTAATTCAAGCTTTATAAGTTGTTATTGTGCTTAATATACAAAATGTGTCTCTTCTGTTCAGGAACTAATACTTTTAAAAATTACTTCATGATTTTTTTCTTAAGTAAGCACTCCTAAAGATTAAAAAAACCAAAAACAACAAAAGCAATGCTGAAACTTGATGTTTGCATAAGACTAATTATTTTACCTGAGTGACTTCTAGTAAAATTACTTGTTCTGTATAAAGCTGTTTAACTTGCTGTGTTTGAATTTAAGTTCTCTTAAAAAGTTCATCTTAAATACTTTCACAGAATTGACGAGGTTTGTAATAATGTGTGATGTTCTTAACGCACTCTGCATTAGATGCCTTCTCTGAGGGGCTGTCCCTGACCCTCAGAGCATTTCTGGGCTCTGCAGGGTGGGTTAAGAACCTGAACTGAATGGTATGTGATCGTGGAGCTCCTTGTTGATGTGCCTTTTTTATTCTGGTGTTCTAGAATCAACATACCATTCGCTTAAAAGTGTTTAAATTCTGGTGTTTTTAAAGCTATAAGAAAAAACTCATGACTGGGCTTGTGATGTTAATATTGCCCCCCTACTGGGGTTATTTGTCCTTGGGTTGAAGGGTTGGAAATCGTGCCAAATGGGATAACATTGCCGGTGGACTTCCAGGGGAGGAGTACGGGGGAGGCCTTCGTGCAGTTTGCTTCACAGGAAATAGCTGAAAAGGCTCTAAAGAAACACAAGGAAAGAATAGGGCACAGGTGGGGATGGATGGTTGGTTGGCTCTGTCACTTTTCTTATGGTAAACAATTAAATCCATATTCTCTCTTCTGAAAGTGTTAACTTCCCAAATCAAAATAGTGTTTTGGTCTTTAGCTTGGTGATGAGTAAAGGTATTGATTGCTACAGTGTGTGTGGCACAAACTGTTTAGATCTACACAAAAATACAAGATAAAATTGGGCTAAACTAAAACGTGCTTTGGAAAATGAGTAATAACAGGCATTAAAAACTATAGCTTGGAAATGACAAAGTTGAGAGACTATGGCTTTAACTTCTCAAATAGCACCAATTCTGCCTTTAGCTCTAAAGACATGCACAGTATTCTTACTACCATAAGAAAATGTGATACTTTCTAAACTTGTTTTATAAGTTGAAATGTAACAAATTTACTTACTTGTATTAATCTTCAATGTAATAAGCATAGCTTTCAAGAAATTGTCACAAAGGGTTTTTATTCAATTTTACTTGTGACTATTTTTCATTGAAGCATGCACCTTTTGCCTACGCTGAATCACTGAAGCATAGGCTGGGTTCAATAGTACGTGCAAAGCTTTTTGTGGCATCCTGATGGGTTAAACTCTCGGTGGAGATCGGGTTTTTAACCCTCTGTTTCTGTTGCCTTGAGCAACAGTGCTGAGTTGAGTGGACATCAGTCCCTCCTACATTGTTTGACTAACATTTTAAATTGGGGGGAGGTGGGTGGGGAATCGGTATTGCTCCCCCACCCTTAAGGTTGGGATACTGCAAAGTATGAGGAGCACATAAACCCTTCAGTAATTTTAATTTCTTGAAAATACACTGATATAAATGTAATATAGTGCTAATAATAGAATGTCATTGCCTACATAATGTTAAGGAAACCTGGCTTAAAATTACTGCCAGTGTCAAGGCTATGACTAAATGGCTTGTTGTAATGTGAAATTGTGAGGTGTTTGTGGAAGGAATCAGAGACTGACTTCTCCCTGTGCAAACACTTGCAGGTACATTGAGATCTTCAAGAGTAGTCGAGCAGAGGTGCGCACTCACTACGACCCTCCCCGCAAGCTGTTGGCCATGCAGAGACCTGGTCCGTACGACAGGCCCGGCCTGACGCGCGGCTACAACAGCCTGGGTAGAGGAAGTAGCTTGGAGAGAATGAGGCGTGGAGCCTACGGAGGAGGTAAGTGCAAGGAGGCCCAGGGAGCTGCTCGTTTGAAAAGCAGCAACTCTTGGACCCTGGTAGTGTCTCCCCCAGCTGTGTATCTGTCCTTGGCCTTAATTCTTGTAGAAGAAATGAAATGTTGTAGTAGTCGTTGTTTGCAGTGTGTACTGTGTATTTGGATCTTTCTGTAGTCGAAATGAAAGTTTATTTGGATCTTTGTGTAGTTGAAATGAACATGTCCAATCTGTTTCTAGGTTATGGAGGTTATGATGACTACAATGGGTATAATGATGGCTATGGGTTTGGTTCTGATAGATTTGGAAGAGGTAAGGATCTCTAATAGGAACAGTAACTGAACTTACGACATGTCCCAAAAGAAACTAAAATACATCTGAAAGACCTAGAATGGACTCTTTTCTCCGCAGGGATGTCGGACCACAGGTACGGCGACGGATCGTCCACCTTCCAGAGCACCACCGGCCACTGCGTCCACATGCGAGGTCTGCCCTACAGAGCCACGGAGAACGACATCTACAACGTGAGTGCCACGTGCTGCTCCCCAGTGAATGGCTTCGGGTCCCGGGGTCCTTGTGGGACATGCCAGCTGCACTGCAGCTGGAGTGTTCCTCTGGAGAAAGTGGCTTGTTGTAAACCCAAACTGTTGCATTGGTGCGTTTTAATCTGTGTGACTGTTCCATGTGTAGTTCTTCTCACCTCTGAACCCTGTAAGAGTACACATTGAAATCGGACCAGATGGCAGAGTGACCGGAGAGGCAGATGTTGAATTTGCTACTCACGAGGACGCAGTGGCTGCTATGTCCAAAGACAAAGCAAATATGCGTAAGTCCGACTGCTGGGAAGAGGTGGCTTTAGGGAGCTGACAGCACTGCAGTGTAGTTGCAACTGGAATGCCAAAGATTTCACTGCAGCTTCACTTGCAGTGAGACAAGCTGGCATGGATTTGGTGTGAAATGCTCTTATGGAAAACTTTCTTCTTCCAGAACACAGATATGTAGAACTCTTCCTGAATTCTACAGCAGGAGGAACTGGTGGTGCCTATGGCAGTCAGATGATGGGAGCAATGGGTATGTAACAGTCTCACTGCACTTTCAGAGAAGCGCTTGCTATTGAAGGAAGCTTTTTTGTACAGCTTCTGCTTATTGTATGCCTGGCATCAAAACTGAATTTCAACATTCTGTCTTAATCACACAGTCAAGGAGTCGGAAGGGGTAGTCCAAGATTGGAACACTAGCACATTGCCAGGTATAAACCTTTTGGGAATACATTTGAGCTTTAATAGGTTTGATAAACTTGTGGTGCTGAGTGTGATGTGCCTGGTGGGGTGAGTGGTTTCTTTGGGAGTGTGGTAGTGCAAAATCTGGGAGATGCCTGTCCTTTTTATTCTCCTTCCCCTTCCCTATTGGGAATACCAGAACATAGTTCGGTGATGGAGGATGTATCTGTGGCACGTGACCTGCCATTCAAGCTGAGTCTTGGTGGTGAGAGAGAGAGATACTTTGAATTAGGAGAAATTGTCTGAATTGCTCTGGCAAACCCCAAAATAGTTTAAAAATCTAAAATGTGTGTTTGCAGCACAAGTCTTAAATGCCTGTTGCTGTTGTGCCTCTAAGACACATACCCTCCTGACACCCAGCTGGGCTGGTTTCGGAGATGAAGGTGGGGTTGGTTTCTGGGGGCCCTTTTCTGGGGTGGGGGTGTGTGGAAACACTACTGCTTTTATAGTATTTGGTTACAAAATGTTTGTAGTTCTGATGCTGATACTGAAACTACAGAAAGGCGTGTAGGCAAGTGGTGAGGTGAAGAACAATTGTTTGTTTAAATAGAGGTATCTGTGTGAGCCACAGCACTGCTGTGATGTGATGCACAACCAGTCTGGTTGTAAGTCTGTCAGGGCCATGTGCACAGTGCATTAACTGCATGACTGCAGTTAATGAGCTGCTGTGCTTCTGGGAGGGCAGCACTCCTGTGTGAGGTCCCTTAAAGCCAAGTTTAAGTCTTTTGTGGGGGTGTGTTACAGTACAGATCAATCCTGTTTAGTATAGTCCACAGAAATTGTAAAAGTAACTTCTAAAGTTCTTGTTGCTGCTTGATTGCAGGAATGTCTTTAGAAACCCCATCACTTTCCTTGAGCATGTTAAACTTCCCTTGGTGTGAGCAAGGTAGTGCCAGAGTGCAGGGGCTGTTGGTTGGGTGAGGGCTGGGTTTGTTGACGATGAGCAGATCTTGACCGAAAAGTTCTTAATGTTTTTACCTTTAACTTTCAAAGGGAGCCAGTCCAGTTACGGTGCTCCAGGCAACCAGCAGCTGAGTGGGGGTTATGGAGGAGGATATGGAGGTCAAAGCAGCATGAGTGGCTATGGTAAGAGCATTTCTTTGCTGGTTTCCATTGGGCCAGGTGCAGCTGGCTTAACATGCCCTTCAGTGGTGTTGAAGGGTTGTGTTACAACCTGGGCAGCACAGGCTCTGAAAGTTAAAGATATGGCTACTGTGAATGTTGGGTAATTGGGTGGGAATCAATTCAAAGCTGCAATGGGGAGCTGAGGGGGCAAATGTGGAAAACTGTTCTGAAGGGGGCAGGAAATGCTAGTCTCAGACTTGCATTGCTTGATCACTTCTTTTCTTAATCTGAAAGCTGGAAACCAGCTTTTTTTAAACACATTGCAAATGGGGGAGGGGGTCATGGGAGGCTGGGTCCTCCCTATTCCCCCAGAGCAGTGGTAAAGCTCTGGCTTGGGAAGGGGGTGATGCAGAGCTCGTGCTGTCGTTGAACATCGATAACTGACTTCGGGTACGGAGCTGTAAACTGACACTTTGCAGCATTGGGCACGGTAGACGGTATTTACGAGGTGGCCCAGCAAGGACAGGCGTTGGGGCAAGGATGCTTCGAGTCGGCCTGAGGCAGCTGTGAACCTGCTGTCGGTTTCCCCCTCAGACCCCGGGAGCCAGGGCGCCATGAACAGCAGCTACTACAGCAGTGGGAACCGCGCATCCATGGGAGTGAACGGCATGGGCGGCATGTCCAACATGTCCAACATGAGTGGTGGCTGGGGAATGTAACCAATCGCTGACTTTTGGTCACATCTTTTTTAAAAAACAAAAAAACAAAAAACTAAGTTTAACAGTTTTGCAATACGAGCTTGTGATTTATGCTTTACTGTAAGTGAATTCAAGATTGTTTTAAAACCTTTCAGGTTCAGTATTTTTGAACATACAGAAATGAACATTCATCTAGGATGTAATAACCGAGTAAAGACTATAACTGTTAAACAATTTGGAGCGTTTCTCAAGTTAGTTTTGTTGTAGGAGTGTATTTAAGCAGTAAGCGTATTTAGGTTAAAGCTGTTTGAATTATGTTAAATGTTGCTCTTATACCATATTACATCCAACACTGTTTTGAATACATGTTGAAAGAGACATGCTTTTTTGTAAAGAACCAATATAGGAGCTGTGTCTGAAAATCAAAGTGAACATTTGGCATGTTAGTTCTAGTTTATTTCTTTTAATATCCTGTAAGGCATGTTAAAGCTTTTTTTTTTTTTTAAGTTAATGGGGGAAACATGTTGAAACGCAATATGGCTACTTTAGGATTTTGGTCTTGGTGTTTGTATAAAATTCTGAGGCCTTGATTTAATCTTTCATTGTATTGTGATTTCCTTTTTAGGTGTATTGCGCTAAGTGAAACTTGTTAAATAAATCTTACTTTTAAAAACTGGAACTCACTCCTTCTTGACCTCCAGCTTCTTGTAACCACACTTGCGCCCATGTCCTGTGTGACTGTTGTGCTCTTGCCGTGCAGCTGCAGGGCAGTGACTCCTTACAGAGCACTGAGCCATAGAGCGTTACAGTGGCAGCTGGGGGGAGCAAAGGAAACCACCCCTGCTGCTGGGGGTGCCCAGTGGGCGTTGGGTCAAAGCACTGCATGGCTGTGCCCTGAGCTCTTAACACTGCCGGGGGGTGAGAGGTGATTCTGTACTTTCCTGTGGGCATCCCTGGACTGGGCAGCTTTCTGCAACCATGTTTCAATAAATGCAACTTGTCAAACATCCTGCTTAAAGATGTGGTTTTGTAAGCAACATAGTTACAGCTTTTTGAGCACTGCAACTTCCCCTGAAATAATATAGAATCTGCTTGCATGCAGTGGCCCTAGTGTTTTATTTGCCCTTGGTAATGAACCGTTTGTCCTGAAGGGTTAAGAGCCTGAGGCCCCTTTCTACAGTGACAAAAGTACCCTCCTGTTCTGTAGCAGAGGAGCTGTAAGGGTGGAATTCTGAGCACTGGGTAGTTCAGCCATGGCTGTTTGCCATGAAAGCAACCTGCTTGCTGAGGGCAATGCTGTCTGAGCCCAGCTCACTGGACTTGTGGCCCTGCTGTGGCTCTTGTGTCAGAGCTGGGGCAGAGTGGGGATCACCCCAGAGTTCGCACTGTTCCACGTGGAGAAGCCTCTGGAAGAAATTCACTTGGTCAAACCACTGGAACCTGGGACACTCACGGGGAATGTGGGTGCTGCTGGGGACTGCCTTCAGAGTGCTGCTGGTGAGGTGACAGCCCAGTGCACTGGCACAGGAACACGGACTGCTTTGGGATCCCCAGTGCAGCCAAGCCCAGGCCTGGCAGAACAGGGACCAGGTGCCCCTGGGGCTGGGGCAGCAGCTGCTCCCCTCTGTCCCAGGGGTGGGCACTGAGCTGGAGTCACTGCCCTTTTTTTCTAGGAAAGGGCAAAAGCAGTTCCAGCTGCAGAGCAGTGGCTTCAACCGGTGCCTTCCAGGGAATACCACAGCATTGGTCAGGTGTCCCAGACACATTCTGGTACCTTTAGCTTTAAACCCTAGATATGCATGGCTGGAGAAGAACATTCTCTTCTAGGATCTGTGACTGCCAGGTGTTAAAAATTAGAACTTTGCTTGCTTTCAGTTTTTGCAAAAGACTTTATTGTGTAACTACTGCACTGTGGTCACAGCGACTTCCAGAACAAGTATAATGTGCAATTTTTGACTCCGCAGTGAACTGAAGGCACATTCATTGACACTCCTTATAAAGCTTTCTATAGACAATTCATAAATTGACCTTTTCCTCTCTGACTGACTTAAAGCAAATACAAAACTGTACACGAGCCAGGGGAACACACAGGAGCACCTACAGTGAAGGTAAAGAAATTAAGTTCATGTACAGAGAGACAATGATGGCTACAGGGATCAAATAAATGTAGAAATGCCATATACAAATTTTAATACAAATATCTATAAAAATCAGAAAAAATGAATCTTAGTTTCAAATAGAACTTTTGGGGAAATTACAATTGATATAAGCTTCTTAATTATTTCAGTTGGAGAAGCATTAGCTTGCACAATTCCTACAAATTTACACTGCTCTTACAGTGGAAATTATCAGACCAGCCAGTCTAGTCTGCTGCACAGAAGACACCTGCAATTCAGAATTAGAAAAATAATGGCTACTTTCCAATGTTAAAGTGGCTCTTGTCAAGGGTGGGAGAGCCTTAGGAGGAGTTAGAGGAGCACTGCTGAAGCAGTAATGTGTGACAGTTATCACAGACACGAACGGGTTTTGGGTACGATGGCAGCGCGAGTTCATTACTGGAACAAGTGTTGCAGAAGATGTCCCCGCAGTTTCTGCAGTGGTGCTACAAAAAGAGAATCAGAATGAGCACAGCTGCCTAAAAACAGCATCAGGAAGAGAGAAGTCAGGCCTTTGGAACTGTATCCGAGTCCACTGAGTCCCTCTACTTCCCACCAAGCCCAGCGTTCCCAGCAGTACTTCCTGCGCAGGGCCGAGCACAGGGCGCGATCCCAGCGCAGCCTCTCCCTGTGCAGCCGCCCTCCCTCCGCGGCCAGGANAGAGGCTGCGCTGGCCCGCCCGGCCCGGCTCCCCGCGGCTGCCGGGTCCCCGCGCTGTCCCACACCGCGGGCCGGGCACCGAGCAGCGCCTGCTCAGGCGGGAAGGGAGCCGGAACACAGCACAGCAGCTCTCCACCCAGAGCACCGAAGCAGGGGCAGTATCACTTTTTGGGTGCTAAATGCCAAATTATTCCCTATGTATTTATCACGCCAACAATATTCGGAATTGAACAGGTTCAGTCTTCCCTAGTGAGGTATGCAACAGCATCACTTTTGTCTTCCGTGGATAATTTAAAAATAATCTGCTTAATAACATTACCTTCCTTCTTGAGATGGAGAATTCCTTTTTACATTGCTTGCAGTGGGTTGCTTCATCATCTTTCAGCCACGTATGACCCTGGAAAATTGGAATGAAAACCACGCTGGAGATACAAATAAACTTGTAGGCATTTTACCAATGGTGTTGGTATTTTTCAAAAGCCACCTTTTAAAGCAGAATAACCAGGGTAAAATCTGAAGGTGTTAAATGAACTCCATATGCTCAGTCAAAATATCTAAGAGAGGGTACCTTTAGTGCTTTATTTACTTCTTTAATGTCTTCCATCTTCAGCTTTGATCTGGAAAAAAAAAATATGCCCTGCATGACTTTTTATTTAGTTGTTTTTGGTTTTCCCTGCCATTCCTGTCGAGCCACTGAACCCAAACACCAATTCTTCAGTCAGCTCCCTGCTGCCCCTCTGAACCATTCACTATCACTGGAACCTTTGTCAACTCAGGGTTTGCCCCTTTTTCAGTATAAACAGAAGAATGTAGGAAAAGCACAGTGCCACTAAAACAACCAAACATTTCCTTTAATGTTTCTTCTCAGCCAGCTCACTCTGACAAGATCCTCCCTCACTTTTCATTTCATGGCTCTTTAGTTTCTCATACATAGTAATTACCTCCTAAAATTCTCACATCAATTGGTTTTTATAAGTAAATGAGGTTTAAAATTCTTGGTATTAGTCTGATTCTCCAGCTTATGTCACTTACAGGAGTACTGTTCCCTAGAACTTACTGGCTGAGATGAAGTCCCATTTCTTGAAGAGCTTGCTCCTGCTCCTCACGGACTTTCTTTAGCTGCTGCTTCTCATCTTGCAGTTTTCTCAGTTCCTACAAAATCAAGCACAAAATCAAGTTTTTTGTGCACTGTTTGACCTATAACCTCGATCAGTCTACCCAAACTACCCAAGCAGTTCACAAGAATCAGCTCCTTTGCAAATCCCCCTATTTCTAAGGCTTGATTTTTAAAATTACATGGGGGAAGTACCCACAGGTTCTGCACAAACAGTGGAATATTTTAACCATATTTACCAAGAAAAGGAAGATTTTCAGGCTTTGAACATCCTTTGACATAGCTAGAACATGGCAGTCCTGTGCCAACACAGGAGTGCACAGACAGATACAGGTGTGCAATTGTGTCCACAGAAACTGCTCCATACGTGGCAGCAAATCCTCCTCAAGTTATCAGGAATGTTCATGTTTAAAAAATAAATCACGTTCAGTTGTTCTGAATGCCTGAAGCTGTGCATACCTTTTTCAGTCCTTCCATCTGTTGCAATTCTGTTTTAAGCAGAGTGGTTGCATCCTTCTCTTGGTTCAGTTCTTTTTGCAAAGTTTGTCTCTGTTCCTTTTCGGATTTTAACTCCTTTTCTAGAGTTGAGCTATTTAAAAATAATTCATTCTAAAAAAACCCTATAGCAGAAGAATATCCTATAGCACTTAAGGATAGCAACAGTGTGAGAAGTAGAAATCTTGTCCAAAAGAGGGCAAAACTAGAGTGGTGTTCTGGGAAAGGAAAGAACAGGCAGCAGACGTCAAAAATGTTAACACTGTTAACATTAAACATATGTTAACATTTTCAGGTCACAGAAAACCAACAGCAATGAAAGGCTAGAAGAAAAACAACCAACCAAAACACCCCCAAAGAAAACAATCCCCATGAGTAAATATTTCACTACCTGTGTTTAAACTGTCATGTTTAAAAGGGACACTCTACCCTGAAGTCTGAACTGTGAAAGAAGCTTTTTCTATTGGTATTAGAAATCTTTAGAGGATTAACATTCCCTAAGAACACACCCACAAGTCCCTTCAAAAATCCCAGTCCCTTTGGACGACAGTCAGCTCCATGCTCAGCCTACAAGCATGACCATACCTATCTCCTGATTTATTAAAAGAACAATGGAAAGCTCCATTGCTAGTTGGAATGGGCAGATTTTTGCTACCACTCTGTGCTCTAATTTGGACATTCTGGAAAAAACATGTCAAAATCCTCATGCTGACTGCACACTGTACAGAAGTGCTGTACTTCCCTGGGTCCTGCAAAAATCTGTCATTGCTGAAGCCAACAGAATTTCAAACTCACCATGTCCTTAAACCTGAGCACTAAAGGAGTAGAAAACACTTCTTAAAGAAACGGCAAAGGGAAGGAAAACACCTGCTCAGATTAAATACCATTTGCTGTCCAGCTGGGCCATCTGCTGCCGACACGAGTCGAGCCTTCCAGCCAGCTCCTGCTTCATCTTATTGCAGCGTTCCTCTGCTGCCTGCCTGGCCTTCTCCGCCTGCTGCAGCCTACACGGGAAGGAACACAGACATTTGTTTCCAATTCACTCCTTCCCTGCACTCTCACCCTCTTCTTTTAGAGTTACCACAGGGATCTTTATAAAAGCTTGAACTCAAGATGCTAGTGGAGAAAAAAAATGGCTTTTGAAATCAGTTGTTTCTGAAAAAAAAAACACAAAAGCAAAGTCACACCTGTTCTTAAAATGAAATTAATATGTGTTTCAACAGCCTGCTTATGGAAAGACCTACAGTTTTCCAGTGAGTCAGTTATTGGTATGTTTGCCTGGGAAGAGAGAACAGCAAGTGCAGAGGGATGCAGAGGAGAAAGTGAAAAAGCTCATGCTGGCACACAGGCTCAAATGTCTGTGGGGCATATGGAAGGTCATCCTGTAAAGTTTTATACTGGAAACTTTCTACTGACTTCAATGTTGACTTTCTGATCTTGCAATTATTACCTCTCTTCCATTTGTTTCATAGAGGACATCATCTCATTTGTTTTTCCTTCAAAAGAGGATATTGCTTCTGTTTTCTGTTGTAATGAACATTCTGCATTCTGTAGGAAATAGTGAACAGTGTTTAAAGTTTGCCACCAGATAAAGAATGTTCAACTTGCTAAAGGCCATGCCTGGGTCTGACTGGAATGTGCAAACAAAACACTGATAATGCCAGAGCAGACATTGCTTCAATTGTTTTGTTACAACCTCAGAAAAAACCCAAACCTTAACTAAGTTTTGACCTATGAGATCAGCTACAAGCCAAAAATGTTCTCTTCAGAAAAAGCCTGAAGAAATAAAACCAAATTAAATTGACAGGATAAGAATACCAATGCTGACTTGAATGTAACAACTGCACTCAGTGGACATGGAACCAGAAAGCAAAAAAACCACAAATAAATACTGCTTTCAAAAGCAAAGGCAAACCTCAGCACTGGGGTTTCACTGACTTGCAAGTGTCTGGGAAGGAGGCAAAGACCTGGGTAAAGCCTGAACAGGCATCAAGAAAAAGGCCATAAAAATTGATAGAAATCCCCTCTGGATTTCTGGCACCAGGTGTGGGAGAGGAAGGCTTGCTGAACTCTTACTTCATGCATGGAGAGGCTGGTTAGACCTGTGTTTCATTAATGGAAACAAGCTCTGTATATTTTGTGTGAGCACTGCTACTCAACGGCTTCCTTATAGAAATGCCTGTCATAGTTTTGTTCTACTGAAAAAAACAATGTAAACCCACAACCCACCCAAACAAGAGAAACCCATCACAGAAGACCCCACAAACCCACCCCCAGCCCCCTGTACATACCTGGGATTTGTGAAACATCTGTAAGTTAATGGCCTTCACTTCTTCTAACTGTTGGCGAAGGGCAACTAAAGTGTCTTGTTTTTCATGAGTATCTTTTTCCAGAAGTTTCATGGCAATTTCCATTTCTGTTTTCATTCCAATTTGTAGCTCCAACTCTTTCTCTAGTTCCTTACAAAGAGATTTCCTAGTTACTTGCTACGTAGCCATAGGTCGGGGATAAAACCCAGATAACCCCATACACAAACTGTGTCTCTGCTGTAATAATGCCGGTGGTTTCTTAAAAAGAGATCTTTTATTTCCAACATTCCAAAAGCCCCAATTCCCAGTACCTTACAGACACAGTTAATGACCAATGCCCAGCATCTTGCTTGCAATTGCTCTATGAATTCTGAAGAGCTGCAAAAGGTGCACAGCTGTCATCTTGTATTTGTAATGTTACAGTAGGCTGAATCCTGTGTCTTTCACTTCACTTCACTTTCTATAGTTAAGTCTCCTTACCAGCCTGATTTTTTTTTCTTCTTTCAATTGCTTCCAAACATCACTGTACATTTCATCAAGACCCTGGCGTGACTGCTTGTAAGTATCCAATTCTACTTTTGTATCCTCTTTTGTTACCTACAAGAAACATCAGCTACATAAGATCACAAAGTATTTATAGTATCCCTTTAATTCTTATGTGTAACAGTGTTTCAATCTGCTATTTTAACTAAAATCCTACTGTTTTAGAATCAATGACGTGGCAAACATTAATAAACAGAAATTTCAAAGATACAGTAATGATAAAAAATCTTTAATACTTTACACTTTTTACTTTAATACTTCTAATAGTTTGAATTTGTTCTTCCTTCTGCAAGTACATTTTTGGGTGCGTAGTAAAGAACAGTAAAATCCAATGCCTGAGCGTACAACACCCAAACCCAGTGACCTGCATAGCAATGTGCTCAAGTGTGCTGAGCATTCACAGTGGGCTCCGGAGAACTCACTACAGCTGATCAAAAGATATCACTTACTTTAAGGATCACCATCATCTCTAAATAGGTGTCTCACCTCTACACTTTTTTCACTCCGTTCACGGATTAATTCATTCTGTTGTTTCAGCTGCTGCTGCTCTTCCTGAAGGGATCCAATTCGGTCGGTAGCTGCTGCAAGCTGTATGAAGAGAAAAGATCTATATTTAATCACTGTGCAATCATGAAGCACCTGGAGCAATTCCGAAGTCAGTAGCTCAGTCTCTGCAGCAACTGTGCTGCTCACTTCCCCTTTTGCTCTCCCCAGGAGCTGCCTGACCCTTCTGCAGCTGTACCCACTGTCAGCCGAAATTAATGTACCCACCAACTCTTGTTCACCAACTTCTGCTTCACACCCTCATCAATTATTTTTAAATATTAACTGAGCAAAGAAATGCACCATAGTGTAAAAGGCTAAAATCCATCCTGGATCTGTGGTATGAACTAGAAGTCACACCAACCCATGCCAACTCATGTCAGTCCATCCAGTCCCCACATCTCACCAGTATCTACTCAAATATTTTAGATGTAAGGTACAGTCTTAGGGAGCTTTGTCTCTGATGGGAAAGAGCTGTGAGAAATACTTAACAGACCAGATACAAACCTCTTCCTGGAGTTTTGAATTGGTCTTCTCTAAACAGTCTATTTTGTTCTGGAGATCTGCAACCGTGCAACTGCAGCAAGGAAGAGAGATGCATAAAAACAACAATTGAAGTGTCAATGTTCAACTTTTACTCCTACCCTCAACAGTGTTTTTATCATCTTGCATTTGTTAACAGTGAAATACTTTGTTGAGCTGGGGAAAAACTCTGAGGAAGAACAACTGTCCCTCTCAAGCACTGAGAGGACCATGTGCTTCTGCTGGCAGCCCTGTTCTGGCTTAGCTTTCGCAGTCGTAACACCTCTCCTGCTTAAGAGGGTAAGGGAGGCCTGCTCCTCCCACTGGAGCAACCTATGGGGGAAGACTCTTCCTCTAAGGAATGAATTTCCAGACGCACTTCTAATAGCTTCTCTTAAAAAATACAGTTCCAAGATGTTCTGTTAATCACTCTCAAAAAAGTAAACTATTACACACACTTGCCTTCTGCATTGCATGTACCTGCAGAAGAGTAGAACTACAAAATGAAACTAAGATTTTTGGGAAATAATCAGAAAAGGCATTTCAATACCAAACAAAAATCTACAAGACTGGCAGCAGAGACATTCAAAGCCATGCTGGAAAAGCTAAACAGGACAAGTGTTTGTATATGAGAATAGATGAAAATCCCACCTTAGATGTCGGTTCAGTTCTTCCACATAATGCTTCTGGTCAAGGACAGCTGTAATCCCTCCATCTCTAGTTGTAAAAGCAAGAATTTATTGATTGAGAAGAAACTCCTTCATTCTGAAGTGCTATTCTGTACTAGGGCTTTCAGCACAGACCTGCAAACAGAGCTAAAATCTTTTATCCTTTCCTTATAAAAACACTTGTGTCTGAGCTGGATCAGAAGCACCAGGGAGGTGAAGCAGCTGCTTGGCTGCTCCTCAGCAGTTCCACAGTGAAGTGCTCTGAAGTGACAGAAGCACATAAAATACGAAGATCTCTTCATTTGTTAAAGGTCTTCGAAAACCTTAGAAGACCTGATCTGTGCTGCTTATTGCAGTCTCAAATCTAATATTTCACTTAAAATTACATTTTTTCCTCCATAACTGATCTCTTCCCTCAAAGACAGCTACTTAGTTGAGAGGGTTTCTGAAACTGTGCTTAGAAACAAAGCAGTGAGTTGGCAGTGGGTGACTTGGCAAATCATCTCTTCTAAAACCAAATAAAACCATAATCTAATATTTTGTGTACTTTTAATTTGGTCCCAGCTCAAGACTCAAACTCTCCAAATTGTTGTTAAAACTACCACAAATTCAGTCTCTGAAAGATATTACTTTTGTACAGGTAACAAAATCTGATTTGGGTTCTCCTTTTTGGATGATTAATAGTTTGAGATCTCCAGCACTCCCATCCTCCCACAGACTGTCTGACAGGTTTGTTCTACAAAACCTGGAATAATTTAGAATTATTAATTCACCATACATACTGTTTGTCATCACTGTCCTGGGTTTCCTTAAGGTACAAGGAAAAATCAATCACTCCAACCTGAAAAACATATTTAAGATATTAACACACCTTCACAATGCAATTATGTGTAGAAGCAGGCATTACTGTACATTTGGAAAATTATAAAAATTTGAAGTTTAGATTTAGAGAGACAAATAATACCTATATTCTTCCTAGCTGATGCAAACATACAAGCTAGCATTTGTCATAAAAGCATCAAAGTAACCATATTATGTGTGACCAGTTTCCTCACAGTTATTAGTTTTGACAGTATTGCCATAAACTGCTACTCATGTACTTTCTTTTAATTCACTGAGGGAAACAAAGAGAGCTTCAACACAGGCCATGCTGGAAAGAAATCTGGACCCATCTCAATGAAGTATTTATAGATGTACTTAATTCTACTAGAATCTTATACCAACTGATCCTATTTAAACTTTAATCTTCACCTGGGAATCCAAGTCTTCTCCTTTCAAGCAGAGGTTTGCATCAATAACATTCAGTCCAACCAGCAGACCCACAATAACTGCTCCTTCCTCCTCCATCATCAACGCATCAGGTTCATAAAATTCACTGGAACAAACAGTATAGGGCATCACTGCACATCAAACACTTCTATAACAATAACAGCACTATTTAATAATTAACTATTAACAATAACTATTCATCAATAACAGCACTTCCATCACTGAAATCATATAAACAATAATGCAGCCTTTACAAAAGTCAGCTGAGTTCTCACTCATTTATTGCATAAGGCAGAAGATTTAGAACTCTCTCAGAAAATACTCTGGAAGTTCTTTGTAGATACACTGCAAAAACAATTAACCACTTGCTTCTCTGCAGGCTGCAAGAACAAGCTTAAGCTGGTCAATTAATGACACTCCCTGGAGCCACAGGAGGTGTCAGTGATTCAGGAATATTCAGGAATACACGTCTGTGCTGTTACCTTAACAGATGCTTATGGTCCAGGAGTACTTTGAGATAATCTGCCAGTTTCTTTTGCATAAGTGCTAGATAAAGCCAAGCCCTCCCTCTGCCAACAGCAGTCCTAAAATGAAAAGTTGCAAGTTTTGGTAAAACCAAGGTATTTTATTAACTAGATTTATGCAATTCAAAATTCTCAGTTTACAAAGTGAGAGGAAGGACATTATTTACTAAAAAACAACAAGTCTCTGGGGAAAGGAACCGTTGGCTCCAGAACACAAGAACATTTAAGTATATTCCATTCTTCAGGGAAAGTATATTGTAAAGTCTTCTTAATTTGAAAAAACATACATACTGTCAACTACCACCATAACCCAAACATTAATACATCTTAGTATTAAAATCAAGTCTATTTCAATCATCCTGAATTACTCAAACCAAATACTATCAGCACATGAACAAAGTGACATAAAATTATGAAAGTGGGGGAAAGAAGAGAAAAAAATACCTGTGAAGACTTTAGTTATTTTTAGCAAAGTTATAAAAGTTTCCAAATGCTGTTTTCAATCTGACAGCATTGTTTGAGTCAGAAATGCTGAATATTTTGAGATATCCTCCTTATCTCTTTGAGAAGTCAATGCCTCCTACACGCCCTATTTTTTTTCTTTGTGAACAGGGGTTTGATAAGGAAGCCAAGACACTACACAAGGATTCCTTTTCCCAGCAATATGAGCAAAATGCATCATCCACAACAATTAACTTACTTCAGCTCTGGCAGATTTTTAACACTAGTTGCTATATCTGATGCTTCGGGACAAAGTTTTTCCACTAGTTCCAAAGGTCCAAAAAACGATTTGTTCTGTCCAATAAAAGTCTTCTTCACTAAAGGGAGCATACAGAGAGATTTGTGAGGAAAAATGACAGGCTTACAACTCCAGAATTTTAGACAAAATTTACTTTGTTTCTTTGTCTTATCAGCTTACATGTCTGTGGAAAGGGGGCATTAAAAATACTCTGACAGTTTAGGAGGCACAAAATACAGGGTATACAAGGGTAACCACATAGTTACATCTGTATTACCGATTAACATCGTATGTTTATAGAATTAATAATGTCATCCAGAAGTCAAGCTGGAGCCACAGCAGGACATGACAGAGATTCCTTGACCTGCCTCTCCTCTGCTTGGCAGCCAGTGCCCACCTTTGAGCCCATGCTTGAGGCAGTGCTCCAGCACCACGAAGAACTGCTGCAGTGGTGGGAAGTCGGAGTCCAGGGTCCGGCCCAGGCTCAGGGCTGACTGGATGAGGATTTTGATGCTGAGCTTCATCATGTTCATGAGGTTGGCACGCTCCTCCATGGTGTGACACCGTGTACCTGGGGGCACATAGGTGGGGAAAGGAAAGCTGCTTCACAATAACAGAATCAATTAGGCTGGAAAAGACCTCTGAGATCATCGACTCCGGTGTATGATTAAGCTAGGCCAGGCCACTGAGTACCAGATGCGGTTTTTCTTTAAACAGCTCTGGGGACAGTGTCTCCAACACCTCCCTGGGCTGCCAGTTCCAATGTATGATCACCCCTTCTGCGAAGAAATACTTCCTAATGTCCAACCTAAACCTCGCCTGGCACAGCGTAAGATTATCCCGTCGTCTTATCACTGGTTGCCTGGGAGAGAAGACCCCCACCTGGCTACAGCCTCCTGTCAGGGACTTGCAGAGAGTGATAAGGCCACCCCTAAACCTCCCTTCCTCCAGACTAAACACCCCCCACTCCCCCAGCCGCTCCTTATAGGACTTGTGCTCCAGAACCTTCCCCAGATCTGCTGCTCTTCTCTGGGCCCGCCGCAGCCCCTCAATGCCCTTCCTGAATTGAGGGGCCCCGAACTGATCACAGCACTCGAGGTGTTGCCGCCCCAGTGCCGAGTACCTGGGGAGAATCTGCACGGAGACGCTGCGCAGCTTTTAAACCCCCCTCGCCGCGGTGCCCCTGCTGGGCCTCCATCGTGCGGCGGGGGCGAGCTGGGTAAACCCCCCCTCAGCGCCGCGCCCGGCCCCCGGCGGGCTCACGGCCCCAGCCCCGGCCCGCGGGGTCCGTACCTGAGCGGCGGGGCCGGGCCGGGGGCCCNCAACAATAAGGGTGATTGAACCCGTGAAACATCAGCTAACGAGCAGCTGTAAGTGACGCCCAGGTGTTACGAAGGCGAATCACTGGTCGGTAGAATTGCGCTGTTAAGGTTTAGGGCTGGACATGCTTCAGTGACCTCAGGCCTAGGAGAGGTTAATAACAGGATGTAGCGCTGATAGGGGACTCAAAGGATGCAGAATTTACGCGCCCAAGGACGGCCTGAAGCTGAGTCAGGGGAGGTTTAGGTTGCGATCAGGAAAATGTTCTTCACCCAGAGGGTGGTTGGGCGCTGGAATGGGCTCCTCGTGGAAGTGGTAACAACACCAAGCCTGACAGAGCTCAAGGACCATTTGTACAACACTTTCAGACATATGGTGTTGAAACCCATGCACAGGGCTAGGAGTTGGACTCAATGATCCTGGTGGGTCCCTTCTAACCCAGCTAACTTCTATGATTTTATGACATTTGGCAGAAACCCCAAGATAAGGAAGAATCTCATAAAGCCGACGCAGTGACTGTGCTCAATCAGCTCTGACTGGGTAGAAGGTAATTCTGGCTGGGGCAGATTGTGACCACCGTCCAAAAAGAACAGACAGACTGAGCATGAGGACTAATGAGCATGAGAAGTGAGGATATCATTGACCAACAGAAGCTAGAATAGTAATTAATAAGAGAACAAGGGAATTTGTAGCCAATGGACATTAATGACTTTGAACATTAATACCTAATGCCTAAAATAGTGAAAAGTTTTGTAGTCGTGCTGGCTTTGTGGATTTGTCACCCAGCCCCCTTTCTATGCAAAATAAATCAAATCCCTCCACTCTGTGCATGAATTGGCCTTTTGCAGACCCAGTGAAAGAACCTGTTTTGGAACAACAGGGGGAGTGTGACCAGGACCAGGATCAACTCTCTTGCTTCTTAAGACACATACAGGCTCTGACAGGGGCTGCTGACCAAAGCCCAGTGGTCATCAAAATCACATTTTAAGCCACTGCTGTTGCAGTAGGACAGTCTTTCAGTCACCTGTTGGTCACACACGGCCACACTCTGCAGAAACAGCAGTGGCAGAAGCTCCAGCCCTGTGTCAGTCACACTCAACATAGTTAACAATGTTTTTAAGATTGTGCAAAAGTCTCTCTGGTGTTTCCCTTTTTGTGCACACAATGTTAATTTAAGGTTAAAAATGAGCAAAACTCCTCCTTGTGTCCCAAGAGGGAAAAGTCATTCTAATCTAACTGACCTTAATAACCACAATACACACAAAATGCTGTCATCTCTGCAGGATACTCTATAGTTCACTGTATATATATACAGTATATACACTATATATAATAGTATATATAGTATATACTCAATATACACAATATTATATATATACATATATATAGTAGGAGTATACTGTATATTGTCTATGGCCAATGGATGCCTCAAAACTGTATGTAATGTGTTGACATGAGGCCAAGGATTAAAAGCACCATAATATTTAGAATTTTGATATCAATATTGTCAGGTTACATATTAGGAACAGAAAAACTGCACAAACAGAAATCCAGTGAGTTTTTTGGGGTGTTTCAAAGCAATGCTAACCATTTTGATGATTTTTTGAATTTGAATTTTTACTTACCAGGAATACTTTGCCTCTACACCTTGCTTAAGATACACATATTACTCAGAAGATTTAAAAAAATAAAATACCATGAATGAAATGCTCTTTATGAACACAATTTTAAACTAAGAAGTGTCTTAACATGGGTTTGCGTTAAGTTAAATAATTACTTGAACAATAGCTTTTAGACTGTTGCAAATTTACACAGTCAAGTACATCTTTTGCAAAACTTGCAGGTTGGTACATGCAAAATAAATTGGTATTAGACACACTACCAAAGCCAAGCATCAAAGATTAGGAATCAGGTTACCCCAATGCAAAAGATCACAGATGTGATGCTGCAATCTTTTAGAATGCAGTCACACAGTTTTGTATCTTACTCAACTCAAGAGATTTGTTTCAACATCTTTTTGAAGCCACATGCCTTGTTTACTGTAATTATTCAGCACACTTTGAAGTCAGAAAACACTGAAGCACAAAGGAAAGCTCACAGTTCTCCATCCCTTGGTCTTTGGGACTGCAAGTCTTTCTTGATTCATTTTCTTTAGATTTGAAGCTTCTGGCCTCTCTGCAAGGCAGGACACAATTTCCTCAGTGGCAGACACTGGTTTTAGGACAGAATTTATGTGTTTAGAACATGTGATCAACAGATCTGAAGTAGCAGATAGAGGTTATAAAATCTCTGGAAAAAGATTTCAGTAGGCAACAAGCTCCAAGTTTTCCACAAGTGGTCTTGCAGGCCTTGGCTTATTTCTTAAACAACATACCTGCTTTAAATTATATTTAAGTGCTTAGTCAAAGGCAAATAATATTGAACAGGTAGAACAGGTGCCTTAGAGCTTGTTAACATTTCATATAAAAGTTATTAACCGATTTTTCATACAGAATTTTCCATAAGACTCATCAACATATTATCCAAATCCTTTGAACAATGTGGGAAGGTCATGGTGTGTTCCCTTACTCCACAAGGAAGAAGCTTAAAAATTATGGTAAAAGTTCCATTAAATGTGGGAGCTTCATTTCAGGAAAGAGAATATTTTATTCCCTGTCCCTTGCCAAATACTGTGTGTTGTTTTCAATTACATCTATCCACAGCATTATTTCAAAAGCAAACAAAGAAACAAGGATATTCTGCACTTTGTCAGGTTAGATCCCAGGTGCACAAGATGGGCACTCAGGAAACAAACCTGTGAGAAGTTTGGTGTGAGACTTAGAGATGCAGGAAAAGAAAACAGTCTATTTTTTCATGACAATTAACCTTCAACTCTGACTATGCAACCCTGAGGAATTTTCACAAAAAAATGAATAAGTCCATCAGCAGTAACATTGCTCTGTATTGTCTCAACCCATGGAACTTCCCTTTGAATACTCAGTACCATTAAAAACAAAAAGGCCAGCACCAAACAGAGCAAAGCTGAGCTCCAGGGCTCCAGAACAATTAAGCAACAGTCTGAAACTCTAGGGTACAAGGCTCCAGGCCCAATTTCTGCTGCATTTGAACGGGTTTGGGTGTTTTTTCCACGTTATGAGTACTGCTGAGAGTTATTTTCCATATGATCCAACTAAAGCCATTTTAATTCAGTTCTAAGAGACCTGTTCCACAAATCTGTAGGGCTGCTAGATCCACAAATGCCAATGTTGAACAAAGCAGGCTGTGGTTAAACTGAAGGCATTTTTAGTGTTGCTAAAAAGTAACTTATAACAAATCTGTATCTAAGTTTACTTGTCTAGTCTCTGACATGAAAGGTACAGAGATTCCTCCCTGGAACCAGCAGCACTAGAGGGAGGATGTGGAATTTTGAAAGATCCCTCAGTGCAGCCAGGCTGCTTGGAGCTTTAAGAAGGAGAAAAGGCAGCAAATGAAACGAAAGTAAATTTCTACAAATATAAGAGTTTAGTTTTCTTCTGGTTATAATGCATTTCTTAAGTTCTACAACTGTGTCACTCGTTTAATTTTACTTCAATACAAAACTGCAGCATCTTAAAAAAAGAAATTCAAAGGAACACCCATGCACCACTGACACGACCCAGCAGCACTTACGGGAGCGAACTCATTTGCGCACCACAAAAGCGAGTTTACTAAAGAAGCGGAGCCGTACTTGTCTTTGCCGGGCTGTCACTGCTGCCGGGCTTGGACACCAATCCCACCAGGGATGCGGACTTCAGGGCGCTGCCATAGCTCAGCGCCAAGTTTTCCGAGGCTTTCCTGGCCAGAGACAGGATCGGAGCAGACCACCGCGCTTCCTCCGGTTTCGCCTTCTCCTCGTTCCTCAGGTCAGCCGCGTCAGGGAGCTGTTTTTTGTCAATAATCTCAAAGTCTTCCTCCTTTCCCGCGGCGGGCGCGGCGCGCCGCTCCCCGGCAGCCATCTTGGACGGGTCACATGACCGCGGCCCGGGGCGAGGGAGCCGCCCCCGCCCCGGGTGAGGGGTGGGGACCGGGAGGGCTCCAGGGAATCGGGGCAGGAACAGGGAGGCGGGGAAGGAACCGGGAACGCGGGCAGGTCCCGAAGCCCGGGCAGGTCCCGGAGGCACCGTGAAGCACTTGCAAACAGAGGCAGGGCTGTAAGACAAGGCCGGCCAGGATTGAGCACTTAGCTTGGTGTTCAGAGTTAAAGGGCGTGGAAGATGAAGAAAGAGTTTACCTTTGAGCAAGTTAGGAAAGAACAAAAATACCGGTTTTTACTGCTCTCTGTGTCCCCAGACATAATTTTCCTTAAAAAAAAAAAGTGTTTTGACATCTCAGATTTACACAGTTAGGTTGTGACAGCTTAACGAGGTCTCTGTTACTCTGCCTGTGAATCAAGACGTTGTAACTCACAGTGGAGGATTGGCATGACAGGTGCACTGCTGGGAGAAGGGCTTGTCCTCGGCACTGACATGAAACCTACGCGGTAAAGCCACTTCACTAATGCGCATGGGCTGGGTTTGGTAGACAGATCTATCATGAAGGGGAAACTGAAATTACCCCAGTATGAAAATCTGATCTTGCTGCGTGCCTCAAATATCGATGTAGCCTACTGACGTATGGCTTGTTAACCGTTTTTCCATCCAGCAGCTGCATGTGCTTGAGATATGTCACTTGNCTTGGCTTCTTAGACACTGAAAAAATAAACGACTTGTGTTACACAAAGCACACAGAAGCTCTTATATTTTTGTTGAGAATTCAGAGATCAGCAGCCTCTTGATCAGCAGCCTCCGTTCACCCATGACTCAGATGAGCTAAGTATAGGCTTTTAGCTACTTTTGCTAAAGGCTGCTAGAGGTAAGTTCTGCTCCATCTTGTGGATTCCAGCAGTATTGGGCTGTTTGTAAGGAAATAGCTCAGCTCTGTAGGTTGCTGTCTTGCAGTTGAATATATGAATATACCTCTTGACAGGAGTAAGACTGGATAGTGATGTTCTGCCTTTCATTAACCACCCAATATTAGAGTCAGGGTGGAGAAGGTAGCTTGGCTAGAAACAGAATTTTAAGCGTTAAAATAATGTTTTTTTTTCAAATGCATCTGAAGAATAGGGTGTAAAAGTTTTGTGACTGAGAACATAAGGGTTAGCTAAGGCTCTTCTTTACTTCATTATGTTGCTCCCTTAAGATAATGATGCCCCAGACTCCTCTTTACAGCCTCACAATGAGCTAGTTTGTAAAAATATGAAGTGAAGCTATCGCATAGTCTGTGGTCATCTTTCCTTATGCTACTATTAAAGAAACATTTGAAAATTTTATTTCAGGTGTCTGATGAGGAAAATTTATACTGTGCATAATAAATGTGTTAAAACTTTTGCTACACATGATTTAATTGTCCTTTACTGAATAAGATTTGGTCAAAATTTCTTAATCAGACACTGATTACTTTAAATGCCCTCTGTCCTCACTCTTGTTATTTTAAAAGCAAGCAAGAGTCTTGTGGCATTATAAGGGAGTCCTAAGTTAAAGAGATTTGCTTTGTTTACACAGTACAATTTCCTAAGGAGTCATTTGGGACAGCCAAGAAGGGTGAAGTTAATACAGGATACAGTTTTAAGCACATTAAATAAAAAATGAAAAAACTCAAAACCATAAGTGATGTAACTTTGGTTTCAGTTCACTGGTTTATCAGGGTGGGGCACTATGCATGAATAACACTGCTTACTTTTAACTTGGAGATTGGGCTTATTTTGGTCTTCTGCAGATGATGTTTCACCACTCTTTTCTTTTTGCAGACCATCTTCAAATGAGTAGCAAGACCAGCTCTTGCTACTCATTTGAAGATGAACAATATTTTCTTTTGGAAGCCCATTTTGTTTAGGTCTGCCATAAATGTCAGTTCTGTGTAATCACAAAAATACTTAAAATAGCTAGGGCTCATTGAAAAGTTAGGGGACTAAGTGACCCACTTACTACTTTTTGCTTTTCTTATCCCAAGAAATAAAGGTGTTTCTAAAGGAAAAATACCATTATGATGTTGATATAAGTCAAGTTCACTTATTTTTTCATGCGGATCTTGCACAGCCTTGTTTGGTTTTACTGTTCCTCCTCTTCTATGTGTTCTTATATGACAGGATAAAAATTCGCTTTTGAAATATTTAAAAAATAGTGAATTCAAAGTATAGAAAAAGATTATTCTGGAATAATTCCTATTTTAATCAGGAAATTGTACATTCAATACAAAAGTCTGGCTAGCAGAATGGAAGATAATTAATTTTAGAATAGGAGAAACTCAATTCTTATGCAGTGATACTTAGCTAGACAGTTCCTTTGGCTAATTCTTCTTTATCTCAGATTTATTGTTTTTTTAGGGGGGGTAATGTTTTAAAAAACTTTTTTTTGCTATTTAACATTTTGAGTTAATCACACACTATAAATATTTAAAAGTAGCAAAATGCCACAGTGTGCTAAAGGGTAAACTTCTGTGATTAGCTGTTATTTATACTTTGCATTCCTATAACTTTTTCGGTCAGTAAAACAAATTATATTGCAAATGATCCAGTTGAGTTTTTGACCTTTAAAAGGCTGGTGGGAATAAATACCAAGTGCAGCTGTAGTTGGGAATAACATAACCCCCCCAAATTGTATGTTATGAGTTTGACAGCACATTATAGAAGTTTTGCAGAGCAATACAAATCATAATATTTGTTGAGAATTCAGTGGTTGCTGGAGCTGCATCCACAAGTCCTGAGCCACCACTTTGTGCAAGTGAGACAAGAAGCTGTGCATGGACACAGTGCAGCCACCCAGAGTCACCTCCCAGTGACTGCAGCAGTATCAAAGAGCAATAAAATGTTCCTTGTACTCTTCTCTCCCTCCCCATTCCTCAAACCACTGAAACACTTTTTCCTCTAGCTGCTGGAGTGAGTGAGTGCCACTTGAGGAAAAATGGTATTAGGAAATGATAACGTTTCCTTTGGGACATCATCAAAAAAAACCCCAAACCCTCAACAATTTCCATGGCCATGAATGAATTCCTCCATTGTAACAGTGATTAAGTAATTAGAGACAAAAGTTTTATCTATTGTTCTACCTCTAGTACAGATAATTAGTTAAGGTACTTTCCTATCACTTCTATTCAAAAAGTGATTTAAAGAAAAACAAAATTCCAGTTGTGTCATTGCACCTATATTGAGTCAAATAAATTTTTTTTAATTTGAAAGCCACAACTTTATGCTCCCTGATCCCACTGCACCAGCTAGTGCCATCCTTGCCAAAACTCATTGGTAATGACAGCTGTTTGAAACTCCTTTCTAAAATCATTAGAGTCCCGAAGATGACATAGAGATATTTATAGCTGGAAATGTGTGTCATTGTAGTAAATAATGCAAAAGACAGTAAAATGTGGAAGAGGAACTTGCATTGAGATATTGGTGTGTAATCAAAAGAACAGCAGCTCAGTATAAGTTTAAATCAGACAGTTAAGACCAAACACCCACCAGATATATACTGAATGACAGTCTGAAGAAAAGTCCAGGATATATATTGTTCTACTCTGAACTATTGCCTGGTTTTTAGAAAAAAGAAATAAATCTCTTAATAGGAATAGAGTGGACTAGAACGTGGAGTATCAGAAAGAAGGTAAAAACCAAACACACCGATTTTCCCTTAGTTATTTAACAGTTGTTGGCCCTGTAAAAAGGGGCAGGGGCAGAACTTCCCAGTAGGTGACACTCTGGCACCACTTTATTCAAGAGCAGCCTCTAACGCCCAGCAAACACCACGTTGTGCAACCACCTGAGAAAACACCGGAGAGCTCCCAAGAAAAGGACAAGAAACCAGCTGAGATGCTCATCTGAGGGACCCCTGAAGCTGCCCTGTGCTAGCAGCTGTGCTAGCAGAGACCTCCGGGGGGAAGAAGGAGTTGCTTGGCTCCTTTTTCGGGAGCTTCAGTTTGTGACTGTTGAATGAGTGTCCAGAACACTCTCTAATGGAATAAAGGAATCCTACCCGTTCATGAATCAGGGTCATTTACCAGTTCTGGAGTTTCATATGGGATTTTGAAATTATTAGTCCTTTACAAAAGATGTTTTTCTGTTAGAAGTTGTTGCATAATGTTCCAAGGACTTGATGAGTAGGAAGGTTTGGACAAATGATATCATTTGCTCTGGTCTACCGACTAACTTAGAAATCAGAGCACATCTGTTTGAAAACCTTAGTTTCTAGACCTGATGACCTGTGTGGTTTTGGGTTACGTTTTTCATGGCTTATATTGTTTTTTCTTTCTGCTTTTTTTAGTTCTCATTATCTTAGGGGTTTTTTTGGGTTGGTTGTGTTGTTTTTTTTTTAAAAATTCTTCCTACTATTTTATATCAAGTACAATTTTGAAGGTTTTATAAAAGTGTTGTAAATTGACTCGACTGAGGTGCATAGGGTCAAAGGAATTATAAATGTGATTACAGGCTGAATCTTAGTAAGATATGAATGCAGTATTTTTGAAATGTGCTGACATTTTTGCTACTTAATGCAGTTTTCAACTAACACACCTGAGAATATTTACATGTGACTTAATTAGCTGAAGAAATGGGCTCATATTGTTCTATTAGTGTAACAGAAATGATGCAAATCACAGAAGAAAATGTTGTTAGTTATTATATCAACCAATAAAATATATTATATACTCCCTTGACAAGTTTAAGAAAATACCTTTATGCTATACAAAACCACTGTTAGTTATTTTAATCACATGTTTCAAAAGCAAATTTTGGAAGTTCATAGAAAATTTAATGCATTATCCATAAACTAAAGAACATTTAGGTGCTTGCATGCAGTTCTGGTGACACTGCACTCGTGCACTTGAGGGCGCAATGTGGCACAAACTGCCTCAGGTTTCTCCACAAAGAACTGAGGTCTTATGACTGAGTCCCCTCTGTAAGGTGCAGGACACAAAGATTTGGAAAATTGCATCAAGTAGTGTGAGAAATACAGTTCCTGACTTTTCTGCTGCCTTTGATTTTCTCTTTTTCTGATTTCTCTATGAGTGACACTGCATACTAATTAGTAAGATATTTAGAGAGCTTAAACCAAAAGTGAAGTCAATAAATCTTTAGCTAGATTTTTCTTTGTTTTAAATAGGAACAATATCTTCTCTCTCTTATTTCCTTTCCTTCCTCAGAGTGTTTTTCCTTGCAGAGCTGTAACTTAAATTTGGTATTCCACATTAAGGGATAACTCCCAGACCCTTTGATTCAATAGGAATTTTTATAGGGTGAAAAAGGGAAAAATGTTTTACAGATGTACAAAAGCACCTTAGTTATTGACAGAATTGAAGGGAAAGCTGAGCTTTTGGTTAATGCAGGTGTGCAGCTCAGCTTCACTGTGTTTCTGTTATCAGTTCCCCTCATATTACAGCTTAGGCTAATTTCTTGTCAGGCCTTTCCATGCTTGATGGAAGCTTGAGTGGGGAGGTTAGATGTTAACAGTGAGATTGCTTAGTGATCTCTGACCAGAAATCCTTTGAAATATCTTCACTAATCCATCGGAGGGAATTAATCATATGTAAGCATGTCACCTTTGGAAACAGAACTGAAGAACGTAGGGCTTCAGTCACTCTAGTGGTTTAAACTAGTTTAAAGGGCCGCTGGAGTGCTGCTGTTCTCCTTTTCCTGCAGCTGTGTGTTCCCATTTCCTTACATAGCCCTGCCCCCCGTCTGAGCTCCTGACAAGCCAGGCAGGTGAAAGCAGCAGGAAATTACAGGCTGGGGCTCTGTAGCACCCCAAGGCGTCTGACTGCTGGCTGCCTTCTTGCCACCTCTTGCATCTGGCCAAACCCTCTCCTCAGGTCCCTTGGCCATAGGCTTACTGAGCCATTTCAGTGCACTGAGCTGGCAGAAAACTAATACAACAAAAGGGAATAGCTGTTCTGCTGATTTAATGCACATATTTTAATGTGTGTATTTTTATTTAAATCCAACACACATTTAAAACACAGCTCATATTTTCCAAATTGTGTGTTGGAAGAATCACTTCCTATATGGATGTCCTGTTCAACCCCCAGTTTTCTGCCTGCCATCAGTTCTTCACAGAGACTCCACATGGCAGATTAGTAAAATGGATGACAGAGTTAATACTGGAGTGTTTTATCTTAAATATCCTTCTTTCCATCTTTTCTCAATCATAGGGACTCCTGGCATCATACCAGCATAGGGGGAAAAAGGACCAGAAATAGAAAGAGGAGTCATTGCTTTGGTAAATCCCAAAAGCTTCTAGTAACCAATGGATCAGAGACTCTGTGATTAGGAGTTGTGTCTGAAGGAGCCATCTTTAGATAAAGAGAATACAGAGAAAACAAGATGTGGGTATAGACTGAAGGCTCGTACATGCAACAGTAGAACCTCCCCAGAAACCACCAAACTATTATTCTTTCAATTTTTTTCTGTTTAGATCCTCAGGTCCTCAGTTTTTACTGTTCCTCACTCACACATTAACCTTGAATGCTGATGTTATTGTCATATAGGCAGATGTAATTTCCTACCTCAAATACTAAGAAACAGAGCAACCAAGGAACTGTGACAAAATTTTCAGCTAGGAAAAAAAAAATATAGAAGGGTCTTATAATGCCAAATGTATTTAGTGTGCTACAGGTGGCATTGTTAGAAGTGTATACCATGGCAAATTTCTGTTGACACCTCACCTGATATAATACAGATCTCTTTAAACTATGTCACATCATCAAGAGAATTCCTTTCTCTACAGCAGGCCTCCTTCTTAGGGGTGAACCTTAAAAGCACTAAGATGAAAGTTACAGAATTGTGAAAGAGCCATAATTTATAGTAACTTGGGTGGCAATAAAGAAGTATAATGATGGCTTCAATGAAATAAAGTGGAGATCAATAATCTTTTTAGGTGAAACTTGTTTAAAATTTCTAGCTGTGTGAAAGAAAGAGACCTCTAATTGAATTGCCACTTTGTGCAAGTGGGTAGGCAAAGAAACCTCTAGTAGATGGCTGTGTTTTGATAACTGAGAGTGGTAATTGGCATCCCACTGTTAAGATACAGTGTCTTGCCATCTTTCCTTTTCCTCTTTGGTCTAATAATTTCAGAAGATTTTACACATTGCCCTGACTGCTGTTGGAAATTGTTTTAGTATTAGTAACTATTAGTATTAGAAATAGAAATAGTGTTAGTATTAGTAACTGTAGCAGAATTTTAAGGGCCTCTTTTAAAAAACAAAAAACCCCAAACCCTCATCTGAAAATGGCTCTATTGACTGGAGGAGGAAAAATGTGAAGCCCAAATGTAGCAATAAAGGCTTAAGTTGAGGAGTTTTGTTGTTTTCCCAATAAACATAAACCAAACGTTTGCTTTTTAAGTACAATTAGAACAATAAAACAATCCCATCATTTTCTGCCAATTACCACTTTCAGGCTGTGATCTTGTCAGAATTCATACGCTCCCAGTGCAGTATCCAATACTGCCAGGATATGTTGGTATTGATCTCCCTTGAGTCAATGCTTTATAATGGTTGAGGGCGTGAGGCCGCCCAAGGCACTGTCACATAATCCTGAGGCCCTGCTCTGGTCTTCACCTGTGTCAGGATTTTCACATGCAGTCTGTAAACACAGAAGAAAAAGATCTCTTCTTTCACTGTATTATATTGGGGGTAACCACTCTGTCTTGGAACTCTCACAACAGGCTGACATTTCAGTTGCATCTCCAAAAGTTCCAATTATGATTGTTCTTGCCAGTCAGGCATCCCCTCCCAGGACCTCAGTGGTACTACTGCTGTTTTGTTTCCTAAAAATCCACCACCACTTTCAGGTAAAGGAGAAAATCTGGAGATGCTGTGGAAGAAGATGAGTAAATGGGATTTAAAGGCAGTTCCATTTGTTGTACTTTAGTTGCAAATTGAAAAGTCATTGAGGAGTTGCACGGTGGCAGAAAAATAGTTGTATTTGATTTTTGGAGAAAATATGTTTATATGTAGGAGAAAAACTGCTTCATTAAAAAGCTTCACAGTTTACTATTAAGTGATACTGGCTTTTACTCGTAAGGAGTAGCTTTAAGGCTGAGACACTGCAGGGAAACTAAGATATTTGTTCTATTCCCAGGTCTTGGGTAGTTTATTTATGTCGTGACGCTTACATTGTTTATGAGTCCAAACTTTGCCTTAGTATTCTTTCTACAGAATGGTCACTACCTTCCTTAATTTTCTCTATGTAGGCTGCAGGCTGTTTGGAGTGGGGACTTCTCATTGTATTGCTAAATGCATGTATCATGCCTGGCACAGCCAGAGCTAATGTGGTTTGGGTAAGTAGATATATATTTAATGCTACTGTTTTAAAAAAATTATCGTAAAGTGCTGCTGTTGGAGTGCTTCCAGTTAAAGTTACTTTTGTGTCTGGTTGTAGAGAATAAGTTTCACAGTGAAAGCTATAAATTTTCATTAACCAAAACCAACTAAATTTGCCACAGGCTTCTAACTTCAGCTCATTATGTGTCTTTGAAAGTAAAGTATTTCTGTTATTTGTAGAGACTGAGCTGCAAATAACTGCTTGAGAAATTATGTAGATATGATGGATCCCAGAATGAGAAAGATGGAGGGAAAGAAAGAGAAATTTTCTTTTCTGAATAAACGGAATGTGAGAGAAGATTTCGAAACAATTTAAGACTGTAGGATAACAGAGAAAAGTTCTATTTTTTCCCTTCTGTGACTGACTTATGATTTCTCACCATTGTGTTCATATTTTATAAAACCCAATTAAAGAAAAAAATCATTTTGATTCCTAATATAGGCATGGCCACTATTTTATCATAAATCCAGCTTGTCTTCAGGCTAGCCTCTGGTTAGTGCAGACACAAAAAATAATGCAGCTATGGATCTAGGTGCAAGTTGACTTCTTCAAAATAATTTCTGATACAGATCTCTTTTCATTTGACTATGACATTCTGTAGAGATTCCTAATTAGCTTAACTTCTTTTAAAATTCAATTTTAGATCAGAATCAGAACAGTCAGTTGTTTGATTTCCCACTGGTGGGGAGGTGAGTGAGCAGCTCCATGGTGCTTTGCTGTCAGCTGGGGTTAAACCATGACAACTCATTATGTAAAGTTTTACTTCTAGAGCAGCTCTGAGATGCACTGAGCACAGAATCCAAAGGGAAATATTTGCTTTGTGCCTGAAGTATCTCTGAAATTTATTAAAACCAGTTTGCAATAGTTTGGAGGTAGTGCCTAGATCTGAACTTTGGGCCTTAATCCTCAATTCTGCCTTTTTTTATTTCCCTTCCTCCTTTATGTTCCCTAAGTGGGCAGAGGTGATGGTGTCATGATCACATTGCTGTCTTAACTAAATTTATATTGGTTTATGAAGAACTTCACTGGCATTAATTAAAGATATGATCCCTGCTTGGTGAGAAGGAAAGAAAATCCAAGCAAATTTAGATCTTGATAATCAAAATTTCAATTTCTGCAGTGAATAATCTAGGTGTAATCCTTCTTATTTTCTAGTAACAATATTTATAACAATAGAAAATAAATATTTTAATGTTACATACACATAAAAAATCAAATATTAATTTGGAATGTCACATTTTTTTCTCTTTTTAGAAGACCATCAATACAAAAATCTAATCTTTGTGAATCATGCAAGCTGGCAAGGACATCTTCAGTATCTGCTGCAGCCTGAGAAATCCACTCCATAGGTGGCACTTAACAATCTACTTTTCTTTAGCATGTGCCTAATTTTTCTGATTAGAGTGATCTTACTTAGGAATAAAATGGTCAGAATTTGAGCCTTGCCTACACAAAAAATTAGGCATCTCAGGAACTGCCGTCTTCCCAATTTTTAATTAGTTCTCCTTCTACTGGTTTGACCTGTTAATGACCAGCTGTGGTCATAGTTAGACCAGTCTGATTTCCATATCACTGTCTGCACATACTTGACTTTTTCCTTTGACTGTGATAGGTTCCTGCCTGCTATACTGCAGAGTCTGATGAAAATTCAGCTGCTGTGAGAAACATGTGGCACCAACACTGTGATGACTCAAGAGCTGGCAGGGAGCCCTACAGTTTTGCTGAGTAAGTTGTTATTCTTGAGTTTGCAATTTAATGGCTTATATTTTTGCTGGAAAAATTTATACTATGATGTGAGAGTTATTATGGCTTATTTTTAATTTTCACATTCTCCTATCCATAACTTTTCTGTTGTCTTATAGTATCAGTCTAAAATAAGAGTTTAAAAATAGTGGTCTCCTTTTCAGAATCTGAGAATCTTTCACACACCTCTTTCTCTGAGTTACATTTGACATACATTGAATTGCAAAGCACAAAAGAAAGAACCTAAATTTATGTTGGGTTCTTTTTTTTATGATGATAATAGAAAATATTATGAAATAAGAGTTATGCCTTGATATAAGTAATAATTTGTGCTGGACTGAATTTCTGTCTTGAAATTCCCAGACCTTTCAGTCTTAAAAAAGGCAATTTTTTTTATACTACTTGTAGAAACACTGCATTGTAAAATAGGAAATAAAAACCAGATTTCACAAGGTTTGACTTTTTTTTTTATAGAGATACACTCAATTTTTATCTCGATCTTGAAATATTGTAACAACTCATGGGATTAGCTTAAAAAGACCTCAGTGTGCTGCTACCTCCACATTTGCAAACAAAACTTAGGAAACCCAACCTGGGAAACCTTTTTTTTAATCTAGTTCTGAGTATACAGTTCATTACTGTCACTAAAACACTCAGATTTAGCTTGACTTAAATGTCACAAAATATTATTCAGGTGTAGAAGACACCAAAGATCACATCTAACTGTTATATTGAATCTTAATTAGCAGGGAGACCATATAAAACTCAGAGGCTTCTATGAACTAAGAAAACAACCCTGACATTCTCTGCTCAGTTCTGGATATTTGTTACTGACTTTGATCTCCAGTGATAATCTCCAAAGACTCAAGATTCTGGCTTGCTTAAAAATTGGGTTCACTTTCAAACTCTGCTGTTAAGTCATCATTACCAAATAACTGGAGGAACTAGAACCTCATAAAAAGCATTTTATTTCCCATTACAAGAGTTAGAGTTCAGGCAACAACATTACATAAAGCAAAGCTTGTTTCTTCTCTGCAGTTCAGTTTACTTAGTGTTAAATAGTGTTAAAGTGTTTGGGTTTTATAACAATCAGCAGGTTTTTTGCAGGTCCCATTATGTTTAGAAAATATCATAATATTTTTAAAAGATGTAACAACCAAATAGTTGTGAAATGGCTTAATGCATCTTTGCTTGAGATAAGACCACAGTCCACATCATGGTTAATGGACTCATCTGGCAAGTAGGGAAAAAAAAAATCAGTTTTTTCTTCTAGATTTTCTTCTTTGATATTTGTTCTTGGCAGGATTATTTCTAATTAGATTGTTCATTTTCCCAGTCTCAGAAGGGACACATACAGTGACTGAACAAGCAGACTTTGCAGCTCGTGCATCTGAACTGCAGCTAATAAAGTGCACTGACACTGCAGCTAAATTTGCATTTTTAAGAAATCCATTGTCATGACTAATTACATAATTTCCCTTTATTATGTGAGAATGTTATGGGAGAAATCTGTGAAAAACTCTGCATCAAACTTCAGATTATTTGGACTTTTATTTTGGCTAAGTTTATGAATTTGCAGTGTGATCTTGAACTTCACAACCTTTATCTAGATGAAAATGATTTTTTTTTTAATGAAATAATTATTTTCTTAAATTCTTTCTGTATAATTGGATAATGTGACTTATTTTAATGTTGGGAAATAGAAAAAAAAATCCAAAAGAAGCTAGGTGTGCTGACTTCTAGGTCTGCTGATTTCTTCTGAAATTTGTGTTCCTAAGGTAATGATTCAAAGTAACTTACAATACTATTACTTGTTATTATCAGTGAACATAATTTAAAATTTTTTTATATCTCTTTCTGTGACACTATACAGCATTGACTTTAATTCCTCTGGCAGTCACTGTTAATGCAACCACCACTAATTCAGCCATACTCCACAGGTGTTGATGAGAGCAGCGTTGTGTGCATGGAGAGTTTCCCAATCCTGTTGGCACATCCACTCCCTGACCTGTGCCTCAGCCTCTCACAGAGTGCCATAGGAGTAAATGTCTAGGAAATGTTGATGGCCATTCCTCAGTTGTCATGATGACCATGGAGATAGACAATTATCTATGTTGTGGACTTCAGATTTGGTACTCATCACTGGTTGCCACGCTCAGGTGTTAGGGCTGAAGAGCCATAGTATCTCTGTCATTTGTTTGGGCTAAAATTTAAACTTGGAAAGTAAGAACAGTGAGAAACTTTTCAATGACCATTTTTAGTGACAGGATGGGTTTTCAATCAATTTTTTTTTTTTTTTGGTGACTATTGATTATCTTCTGGTTCTCATTGATAAATAGCTCTATCCTGGTGTACATCCCAGGTTATCTCATCTCCAGGTGTAAAGCTAAGGGAAAGGAAATAGTATTTGTTCATCTGGTGTGCAGGAAGTGTGGTTTGACACAACCAAGTGGTTTTCAGGTGGAAGATCCTTATAAATAATTACATAGGAATTACTTTAACTTAATTTTACTTTATTTAAGAAACAATGCAAAATGTAGGTACTTATTAATGTACCTACACTTTACATTAATGTACATACATTACTTATTAATGTAGGTACTTGGAAGTCAATTGGCTTCCTAGAAAGAGGAGGTGTAGGGCAAATGTTGTATGTTACGTTTAGAAATCCAAAGAAACATGACTTTGTATTGCATTCATTGTTTTCCTACTATTGCATATATTGTTTTATTATTTTCTAATTTCTGCCTTTTACACTGTCTCTAGAAGAAGTCACTCTCTTGTAGTTTGTGACTGTCAACTATTCCCTTCAAGAACAGCTTACTGACCATTTTTTGAGTTTACTATTGGTGAAGAAGCCATTTAAAATAACTTTAGTAGGGCTGGCTAAAGTCCATAATCACATGCTATTTGAGCTTTTTATCTTATTGAATTCAAGAGCTGAAAGTGACATAGTAATGAAAAGTCAGAAGGGGGAGAAGTGGATCAATATATTGCTAAATTCTTATTGAAATTCTCATGCTTAGACTGTTCCGGGTGGTTTTATTTCTGCTTAACATTTGCTGAGTAAAAGTCATTGCCCTAGAGATGCAAGATTTATTGACACACAGAGATGAAAATGATTAGCTAAAAGGTTTCTGCACAAAGAGAATCAGAATCAGCTGAAGCACTACAGGGTGGCTCATACAGGAGGCTGAGCTATTTTAAATAAGTTATTAATGTTCGAAGCTGAAAGCTGAGGTTGTTAATATTATACCAATTGTTTATTCTTTGCTTCCTTTGTAAGGAACATAAAATTCTGAAAAATTCATATATATATATATATAGTCTTATATATTCTATACACACACGTTTTGCTTTTTAGACTTCATAAAGGCTTCATTATGTTTCCATAGATTTATTTTCTAATTAAGCACATGGTTATTTATTTATAGATAGCAGCTTTTGAAGAATTGACTTTATGGAATGTTCATGCAGTCCTGACAAAGGTAAAGCTCTATGGCAATATATTCTGGTTCATTAGGAATCATGCACACTCAATTTTTATTTGATTTCATATGCCACATACTCAGCATCTTGGTACACCCTATTTAGCTTTTCAAACATCTGAAAGATGTCAGCATGATTTGGCTTACAGTGCACATGAGCCTGCCAGGAACACAAGGCAGAACCTCTGCTTTTTGGCCTAATAAAGAGCAGGTTTTGTCCTCAGACTTGACTTTCTCTTGACTTTGTACAGAGTGTAGTAAAGCCTGGAAAGTTTAAATTGTCAGACAGATCAAATTGAATTACAGTGTTGTTCAGTGCTCCCAGAAGTCACATATAGGGAAAAATTCATCTTCTAACTAGGTGGCATTCAAAAGTGTTTACTAATCTTACTAAACCTACGTAAAATCCCATTGTCACCACATTTCTAGTGATAATTTCTAGTGAGCCACATTTTGCTTCCTTCATCCAGTTGCTGAACGGGCAGCCACTCACAGGACATTTGTGGTGCTCTATAAAAACCTGCTGTGTCCTGCCCTGGCTGCCAGCACAAGTGCTGGACGTGGTGCTTCCAGTCACAGGGCCTGGGATAAGCAGGGAAGGTGCCGGAAGCCGTGCGCTGGTGCCCTGAGTCAGAACTGAGTTTGAGGAAGGACACATCTCACTGCTGAGTCTTGACCACAGGACAGGGCTTTATCTATCTTGCTGTTTCTCCTTATTAAAGCTGGAACATTCTAAGCAAAAAGTACTAAATAAAAAAGATTAAATACAATTCACAATTCAGGGAAAATGAGAGATTACCGAGCACCAGACAAACCTGGAAGTATTGAATAATTATGTATACTCTTGCAGGCAATGTTGTATGAAATTTAATTCTATGTTTCTCACAGGTTTTAAAGCTCTGAGCAGGTTTTACTTTGAAATAGAAATGATTAAATGTAATTTTTCAATAGTTTTACATGATTAATGTAACAGGCTGATTTTCCTTTGAGTACATCATAAATACCATTCACATTGGTGTGCTATATATGGAAAGTTTTATTGCTGCAGCACTTTATGAAATTATTCTTTGGGAAATTATAGATATTAAATGAATAATTCAAGGGAAAGAATAAAACAAAATCTAATAAACTCTGCGTATGACTGAACTTTGACATTATTACAGTAAATGTGTATACACAAACCTCGCTGTTATTGTGGAAAAACGATCCAAGTAGAGACTGACTTTTGTAAGAAGAGATGTTTCCACACTTTAATTGTCAAGAGTAGAAAAAAAAAAAGGTGACAATTATTAGCTAATTGATAACCCGAGCACCAATCATGCTTTCTTCTCTTTCCAGAGAAGTGAAGAGAAAAAGAGAAAAAAGATAAACTGTTAAGGAAGTACTGGAATTTTGCCTGGGGTTCCAAGCATTATAACATTTTCTGTAAGTCTAAAGTACTCCTGTAAATCAGAAAATTAAAAACCTTGCAGAAAGTCATATCTTAGAGCATTATACCAAAAAGTGCCTGTATCCTTTTCTCCCTTCATTAGTTTGAGGAAATTACAGGGGTGAGGCAGAGGTGGTTACAACAGGCAGGGAATGGAAATGAGAAGAATGGTGTGGTCTTGACTAAGCGGGGAAAAACTGAGGCAAGTAATGGGAGAGACTGAGCAGGTACCACCTTGGCCTTTTTTTATTTTGTGTACATCTGCAACCCGATTTCCTGCCCATACTTAATGACTGGGCCATGGAAAATAGTTCATAAGCTCTTTAATGTGTACCTTAGTATGAAGTATCCCAGCCATGAACATCTTGTTTAACTCCTTACAGGAACCTTGGGTAACTAGAAAGTGCACAGGAGGATACACCCAAAAGTTTCTCACATGTGTTTACAGTCTCACCATCCTAAAGGACAATGGAGCAGGGCAAGAAAGGGGCATTTCCTTCTCGAAAGGGTTAAAGCTGATTTAGCACCACACTCCTGCTCTTATCTGCCCTCAGGATTTTGTGCTCTCTCCCTCCTCACTGCATAGGTGTCCTGTAGAGCCTGATCTCCTGGCTTAGCATAGAGGGGATATGAATGCCTGCAGCAGCTTCATGTGATGCACTGACTTTAGAGACAGTTTTAGGCAAAAACCCCCCACCACTTCAGTGGTCCTTGAGCCTGGGAAAAGGTCAAAATCAAGCCCACCCTGTATTTCAAATGGAATCAGCAGTTTCAGACATTTGTTAAAAAAATTAAGTCCTATAGCTCCCCTCCCAGAAATTTCCTGCAAGTCTAATTTTCCTATTTTATTTGGTATATAACATGGCAGCACTTCTTTAGTGACTGTGAATCAAAGTAACACCATGGATTTTAAGATCAGTATATGAATTTATTCCAGCTGGTGGGCTCATAACTTCAGTGGTCCCAGGGAGATTTATGTTAACTGGAGGATCTAATCCACTGATTTCAGTGGAGCTGTCCAACTCCAGGTGGAGAGCTGCCTACGTCCTATCACTATTTCTTTCAAATTTGTTAAGCTGCAAAAAGCGATCACATGACACAGAAAAAAAATTATGAGTTTGACATGTTGATGACTGTCATGGAGTTTCCCTAAGCTGAATGAATCTTTAGGTATGGACCTGAGTCTTGCTTTCTCCCTGCTGTAGATCCCCAGCTCTTCACTTTGTCCCTAACTTGAATCAAATGAACAATCTGACTGCAGCTGAACCAGACATGTGCCACGGGACTGTGATGCTGCTGAAGTTCCTCCACTGAAAACAATTGACAAAGTTGTATAAAACTAATGTCAATGAGAGCAGGATCAAGTCTTTTTCTTGTAGTGTTTGCTTGTATTAGAAAATGGGAAAAAAGAGGGAGTGGTGAAAAAACAGGTAATAAGTGTTCTCATTTGCCTGGAAAAAGCACTAGTGCTTTTTTGGAATTGCCTCCTGATTTGTTATGAAACTCTAAAACTTTTATTTTTAGTTCAGTTTCATGACTAATCACAGTTTGACAAATATGGAAATTTGTAAGTGTGGGGGAATTGATGTGCTGTAGTTTTTGTTCTTTCCCCTGTTCAGTTTGAGGGTCTGCATGTTGATGTATTTATTTTGAATTAATGTTTATTTCAGTAAGCTGAGGGATTTGTTATGATTATTATGAAAGGCCTGGTATATATGTAAATGAAATTCAGAGAAGTAGAAGAAAGGAACTAATTTGCTATTGGAATTTGAGGATAAGTTATCTTGGTCAAAGCTTCTAGATAAATATTATTCCACATAGCAAACCTGTTTCCTCCTTGTCTTAATGGATTCTTGTATTGTAAATTTGTGTAAGGGAAATTGATTTGGAACACCAACATTAGTTTAGTCAGTCAGTTTATATGTTACTGGAATATTTTCAGTTAGAAGCAGGGTAACGTATGTCCACCTTATTTTTAAGGAATTTAGGGAAATAATCTTGTCAATGCGTGATAACTGGGTGAAGAACTGGGGTTTAAAGTGAAACAAATTTTTATTTCAATTTATTTTGCTTGCAAAGATTTTACTCAGCTAAACTGCATAGAAATGTGGTTTTAGGAGACTTGGTTCTCTAGATATAATACAGGGAAAGTGCTTCTCTTTTTGTTTGAAGAAAACTTGTTTTAATGTGAATTACTTTGATACTTGCAGTATAAACAACACACAGTGGGATCAGTTATCAAAAAGGTGACTTTCTAATGCAAGTCAAAGGCTGAAATGATGAATTCCACATCTGTTAAACAGACTTAATTTCTGGTGACATTATAAACTGAAAAGGGCAACAAGCTCCTTCTTCATCACATGCAGATCTCTCCAAACAGATTACAATTTAGAATGTGTTCAGAATTGAAGGTAAAACTGGTAAATGGTCTGAAGAATGCAAGTTACCTGGCTAGGGGAATATTTGCTGACTTGTTAGGATTTTGGCTCACTTTCTTGACAGATATTGCTGGATGCAGTTTCACAGTTATAAAGGTGGGCTCTTGGAGCAGATACTCAGTATCAGTAAATATCTACAGTAACTTGCATTATATGACACCTGGCAAGAGTCAGTCTTGTTCTGGTATGTTAATCCACCGTGTGGTTGAAGGATATGAACACAAAAAACATACATTAATCATAATTTACAATTAATATGTCCTATGAAGGACATAGTCAAGTTTCTTACGTCAGGACAGGCAATGGAATTATTGCTGGTGTACACTCTGAAAGAAGCATTGACAAGTTATAGCTGAATCCATTACATTTATACATCTGTGTCCAAGGTGCAAGAAAAAATTTGCAGAATCAAGTTTGTAATGCATCTTTTCTGAGGATGCTGCCCAATGAAATACCTGCAGGTTTGATGCACTCTATAACAATTACTTTGCAACAGGACTTCCTAGTGCTGTATGATTTCTTTCCATGGTAATCTGCCCCATCTGTTTCATAGATATATTTTTAGTCCGTTTCCCTCCAAACCCCTTTTCTCTCTTCAAGGCAGTCATAATATATCCACTATTTGTACTTAACTGATAAGTCTGTTATAGTACTCATCTAATCATTTCCCTTTCTTTTTATTGCTTGTGAATGATGAGATATATTCTAACTTTACAGCTAAAGTTAATTTGGAAGATTGTTTCTATAACTGATTATTTTTATATTAATTTCTGAACTATAATTCATGTGCTACTAGTTAAAACACTTTGTCATGGATACACTTCCAAGTCTTTAGTTTAGTGATATTTTCAAAGACATTACAATTGTTCCAAAGCTTTCTAGCAGAAAAATACACTTATGGAATAGGCCTAGGCCATTTATTTATCTTGTGGTTTTCATAATCTATACCAGCTCTGGTCTACATTTTCAGAGAAGTTTTTTTCTCTTCCAAAAAGACACTGTTTGTTCTATGTAAGAGCCAGCTCTAGACTCTGAACCACTTTGAATTAGCAAGGTGGCATATGTGGAACAACCACACGCCCTCCTCAGTGCATTTGTCTCAACTGTTACCATTTCTCTGAACCTGAGGAAACAGAGGCCAGGAAAACATGGCTATAAAGGCGCCACACCTTGACCCTTCCAGAACTGTATACCTGA
>WAAG01020520.1:0-56453 GCA_013390105.1 Tichodroma muraria
TCAGATAACTTACAATGGAAAAACACAGTGAGTGCAGGACCTTTAAATAATTTTTGAAAATATTTTTGGCATGTAATTTAGTATAATATACTAAACCTTGTCTAGTGGAAGATGTCCCTGTCACTTGGAAATGATCCTTAAGGTCCCTTCCAACCTAAACCCTTCTGTGATTCTGGAATGCTTTTCTGTTCAAATAAATACGTGTCTTTTGACTACTTAAGTGTTTCATCATGATTTTTGTATACTTTTATTATAGTTAACTGGTACAAATACAAACAAGGAATACTTGATTTACAAAAGTTAATTTATCTGTACTTCTCAGTGTAAGCTGAGCACTTCAGAAATATTGGCAGTCAACAATAAAAGAGATTTTGAAGTTTGCTTTCAAGGCAAGGGAAATTCTGCACACATTTGCAGATTTATGATATAATCACACATCTTTGTGAGCTGCTAAGTTACCTATGATCAAATTCTGATTCTTTCTTATCTCTTGTAACAGCTAATGTTTCTGACACTTCAACAAGGATGTTGGTGTTTCATTTGTCGGTGATGATCAAGCTTTTCTTCCAGCTGGATGCATCTATTTGTCCTGAGAAGTGTGACTGCTCTTCAAAAAATGCAATTTATTGCTCTGGCCCCCACATAAAAGACCTAGAATTGTTAAATCTGCCTTGCAACATGACTGAAATTCACATAACAAATGCCAACGTATCGTACTTGCAGGATGTTTTTGCTAGAATGGTGGAACTGCAGCATCTCATTCTGTCTTCAAACAACATTGCCCTGGTTTCACCAGTGGCTTTTAAAGGCTTGGGAAGGCTGAAAGTCCTCAAACTGCTGGATAATAAGCTGGTTGAACTTCCCCCAGAAGCATTTGATGACATGGTGCAGCTTCAGCAGCTGATCATTGAAAGTAACAGGTTGAAATCTATCGAGGAAAAGCTGTTTGACAAACTGGCTGGTTTGCAGGAGCTTTACTTGAACAAAAACCAACTAACAGCACTTCCCAGTGGTGTGATGAAGAAACTTGCCAAACTCAGAGTACTGAACTTGTCAAGAAATTACTTGGCAGCACTGCCTAGAAATATATTTAGTGCATTAGCCAGGCTTGAGAGGCTGATGCTGTATATTAATAGGCTGTCTTCAATAGAGTCTGGTATATTTGATAGCCTGAAGGAGCTACAGGAGCTTTTCCTGCATTCCAACAATATCCATTCCATTGCCCCTGATGCATTTAATTGTCTTCGTAAACTGAGAACCCTGACACTCTCCAGAAACAGGCTTCAGGTTTTGCCTTCTGGGCTTTTTTTGCACTTGCATGACCTGTCTAAACTGACCTTGTACAGGAACCCACTGAAGTCTCTTCCACAAATATTGTTTGGAGAGATGAGGCATCTTGGTAGCCTATGGCTGTATCACACAAAGCTCTCAACAATACCAGATTTTGTGTTCAGTAACTTGACAAATTTAGAGCTTCTTGTGCTGAGTTTTAACCCAGAGCTTACAGTTCTTCCTAGGAATGTATTCAGTGGCCTGAATGAACTGCGGGGCCTTTCTCTCCATACAAGTAATATTTCCAGTTTGCCAGAGGGAATCTTTCTGAGCCTTCAGAAACTACAGAACATTTCCCTCTTTGATACAAGGCTTGAGGTTCTTCCTAGAAACCTCTTTCATAATCTGAAGCACCTCCAGAAAGTTTACCTGAATAGTACTCACCTGCAGTCTCTTCCTGCAGACTTCTTTACTGCTTTACCTGAGCTGGAAGAAATTGTCCTTGACAACAACCCTTGGAAATGCGATTGCCAAATTCTTGGCTTCCAAGAATGGCTCCAAAAGAGTACAACAATAGTTAAAAATGTGCCATCTCTAATGTGCCACAGCCCAACGGCACTGCAGAACATTTCTCTTGTGTCTGTAAGCATCAGTGACCCAGAGTGCCTGCCAACCACAGCTGTGACATATCAGACATTCAGTTCAACTTATTCCCAGACTTTGACATCTCCTGTGATGGAGCACTTCACATCATCTTGGGAGACTGCTGTAGCAGTGCTGTCTGACATGGAAATCATCAGCACACCCACGTCAATTCCTCCTGCAACTCCAGGTTTTACCTACTCCCATGTTGAAGATGTTGGACAACCTGGGTTACATTTCTCCGATGTTCCAGTCCAAACTTCTCCCAGCATCTTAGCAAGAACCAACAGTGTCAGAGGGACAGATTTAACTACTCTTGTCTGGTGGGACGAGTTTCCAGCCCACAGCAGTGCTAAACCCTATTTTAATACCAGAGTTACTTATTGCCAGCTATTCTTGTGTATTCACAGTTTGATTTTAACACTCCAGACTGTAGTCATTGTGCTCAGTCTGTATGTGATGGGTAACACCAGGCAACTCTTGAACTCCAGAAATATTCCTGCTCAGCCTGTAGTTCTGATAAGAATATTAAGAAGATAGAGAAATCTAGCCCAAGAAAGAACTGGAAGTGTTGCTTTGGATGCTTTTTGAACATTTGAGCAGTTAATACTCAATTCAGATCTCGATTACAAATCTTCATAGCAAAGAACATAAGGACCTTGTCTTTATAACATAATGGAAACTAGTTTAATGCACCTTGTAGCATTTGTCAAGGGTGGCTGTAATCACTGTAAATTGCTACAGCACTTGGTGCACGAACCCAGAGGGCTAGACCCAAGTATCTGTGGTCACCTCTACACGTGTGCTGTGGGTTTCCTGCCTTGGAGTGCAGCCCTGTCCCTGCCAGAGGCTGCTGCCTGCCAAGTGTTCACTGCTCACATGGAGTGCCATCAATGTGGGAACTCTTACATAGGAACATGGCTTTAACTGTGCTTTAGAGATTGCCCAAAGTACTCCAATATATTATTCCCTATACTGCCTGCAATCTTTTGTCTCCTTACTCAGAAAAGAAGTGGTGTTTTTGGGAGGAGATGCTGGGAAGGACCTTTAAACAATGGGGATTCATGCAGAATGGTGTGGTGCAAGTGCCATAACTTTTGCTTTCCATCCTCAGCCCCTTTCCAGGACGTGGCACGAGGAAGGGGTACCAATCAAAACTAACAGCAGAGGAAGATGCTGAGTTAGGAAGTATAACCCTGATGTATTTTATTGTTTGCTTGAAGATTTTCTGGAAACTTTGTAAAGTTCCTACAACTCTGAATTTTAAGTAAACACTTTCTTCCTTAAACTTTGACCAGTGGTCTGAAAAAGCAAGGTGTTCCTGGCTGCATGCTGTGGGGAGTCTTGGAACCAGAATACCAGGTGGACGCCCAGGACTGAGGATGGGCTCTACAGGGGTGAATTGGTTTGAGAGCTGATCTTGACTGAGCTGGGAGAGAAAAGAATGGTCTCTCCTGGGCTTGGCTAGCAAAACAGCAGCATGCAGCTGAGGGGCAAGGAGCCTGCTTGAACTAAGGGCCACAAAGTGTCACCTCCATTTCAGCGCTGGCTGGGGAATGTACACAACTTTGTCAACTTGGAGTGTTCAGTTGCATTTTCAGTCTCACTATTTTTTACCTTATTACATACTGCTATTCCCTGACTTCCAGTGCTTTCAAGTGTTGATGTGCAAAGGCAACTAGGCAATAGTGTGGGTTTTGGTCTTTATTTTTATTAACATATTTGGTCTTTATTTTAGTAACATTTTATTAATATTTTGAATTGTATGAATATTTTAGTTCATAAGTAGACTGGTGGCTGTCAGACTGCCTGTGCTTTAGTAGCGCTTGGATTTAACTATCAACTTTTATCTACATTATGGGACTTAGTTTGTTCTTAAACGCCAGACAGCCTCCACTCCAGAAGTCAGTTTGTAACCTTAGGGACTTTCTCACTATTAGGGGCTTTCCTGGATAGCCATTAAATGCACATGACAGACTTGAGGTGAAGAAAGCTTCCATTTCCTGCAGGTTTATGGTTGGTTCCCTGCTGTGTGTTACTCTAGGTAGTGAGAAAAAACTGTGACTGCTTTGTTTCAGGGTGTTCTGCTGATGGGCCTAAATTCCTCTTCCAGGCTGTGAAAAGAGAGAATGTGCTTCTTTAGAGTTAAATGATCATTGTCTTGCTGGTGAGGTTTAACAAAATTTAGCAAACCTGGCTAAATGGGAGTTAGAGCCATCTCTAAAGAAGCAGAAATGCAAGTCACTGCAAGTGGTGCAAAGCAAACTGACTGGAATCATAAACAGATGCTCCAAAATATTTATTGCAATATATTTGAGAGAAGCAGAAAACCAACAGTGAGCTTTTTCATTGGTGGTTCTGGGTGGTTGCATGTAGTGTTTAAGAAGAGAGAGTTGTTACAAATTTAGGTTCTTGGTTGGACAGCTGTAATGACCACTTAGCGCTGTGCCAGCTGAGCACTGTCGCACGGTGCCACGCAGGCATCTGCTCGCAGCAGGCAGATCAGTATAATCAGGACTAGTGAGGAAATGGTTCCACAAACCATGCTGGTGACCATTACCTCAGTGAAGGAAGTGTGCTCCCCGCACTTGGATGCACGGTGTCTGATTTCTAAGAAAAAGCACCTGTTTGCTCATGGTATGGGAACGACACCTTGCTGTCCAACCCGAGGGCAGCGGGGCAGCACCAGCTGCCGCCTTTCTGAACCCTCCTCTGGCTGCCCCGGCCCTGCAGTGGAGCCAGCTGGGCCCCCACGCTGCTCCTTGGCTCCCGCTGCAGTCGCTGAGCTCCAGCTCTGGCACGTGGGGGCTCTGGCACAGGGCTGTGTACAGTCAAGTGCTAAGACGAGGATGATTCCTCTTCCCAGGATGATTCCTCTTCACATGCTGTCATCGGGCTTCCCCCACGCTTGAGCCAGACTGGGGAAGTGAAGTCATCAGACAACAAAAGGCTGGAGCAATGAGTGCCTGGGGTGGTTTACTAACTTTTCCTCTGAGGTGTACTGTTTTGAGCTGCCTCTGATTCATTGTTTCTTGCCCAGTGGAGCTCAGCCCTTCCTGAAAAACTCCCTGGTCTGAGAAATCCAAGGATATCTTTATGCAAACCCCATTTCTGGTTTTCCTGGAGAAGGGATAGTCATCCAGGTCAGCATGATGCAGCTGTGGCAGGCAGGAAGGCAGCAGGCTGGTCCCCAGACCCTCTCTGGGCAGCCCTGCCTCGCTGCTGCCTCAAAGCACCGTTCCCTTGTACGCAAGGATTTTCTTGGTCCCTGCAGCCCACGCTTGCATCATCTACTGCTCAGCCTTTGCCACCAGGCTGGGCAGGAGCACGGTGGGCTGGAAGGAACTGGAGGTACCTAATCCCTGATCCAGTGGGTCCCTGATACTGGGGAAAAGGTGAATGCAGAGCACATCTGCATACAGTGGCTGAAGGGGTTGGTTCTGCTCTCTCGGCTCCTAATCGGGCTGCAGAGTCGTGGTTAACAGCCCTGCATGTTATCCAGATCTCCAAGGACCTACTTCCAGTACCACATCCTGGCTGGCAGTGCTTGGGTACCACACCACTAGGCCAGCTGTGCCAGCCCACTCATAGTTTGCTCTGTCCCTTCAAGTGCTTGTTGCTGTAGCAGTTGCTCCTGTTCTCTCTGTTTAGGAAATCCTGGAGCAGTGGGAGCTCTGACCTATGCTGTGCCAAGCCATGGGAGTATTCACTGTGTCTCCAGCTTGATGTCACTACAAATGCCATTCTCCTTTGCTTGTTGAGGTTTGAACCCAGAGAGTCCCCAAAGCACAGGGTGCTGAGGGGGGCAATTGAATGAACTGCTGCCACAAACACTGACAGCTCTGCCTGTTTCACAGCCACTGCAGCAAGCACTTCCAAGCCACCAGCACACACATCCTTTCCTTGTGTCCCTGGTGTCCTGGTCCTTTCCATCCCACCACCTCTGTCCTGTGAGACCAGGAACTGCAGGAGGGCCCTTGTCACTGCTTGCAGAGGGCAGTGAGCTTGGGCAACTGCCTGTGAAATGAAGTTCAGTCCTCTGGTGCACAGCAGCAAGAAAGAGCCTTCACTGAACTCAGATCTTCCCTGTCCTGATGTCAGAGAGAAGTAGGGTGATGGCAGATGTGCTTGGAGAAGGCCCCCAGCAGCGCTCTGTGGTTCAGGAGTGCATGCAGCTGGTGGCTGCAAGGCAGGAGCCCTGGGAGCCTCTGCCTGACATTATGGAGCATTGGCTGTGTCTCTAGGCCTTCAACCAGCATGGCTTGCCTAGGGCTGCTGATTTGGCAGCCCTGATATCGGAGCATTTCCTAGGGATGTCAGAGGAGCTGGGAGGAGGCGCAGCCCAAGGCACGTTCCTGCCGGACAAGGCTGGGGCCACGAGTGCTTACAGACTCACAGTGAGCAGAAGGCCTGAAGGTCCTGCTTTGTCCCAGCTAGGGAGTGGCAAGCTAGGGAGGTGTTATGCCTTCATTTTTGTAGCCAAAATCTGGGTTTAAACTTACCTGTGGGCGTTTGTGGGTGGATAAACCCCGGTATATTCTTTTACTTGGGCCAAGAGGGGTGAGTCCTTTCACTACAGGGTGGGAGCTTCTGTTCCAGCAGCACCCGGACCCATCCACCACTGGGCTCAGCCCTTGCTGTAGGACAGTCATGCCAGACTTCCAGCTGTGCCTTTGTGTCTCTCTGCATGGAAAAAGCTCAGGGTAGAGAGCCAGCGATGGCTGGCAGCAGCTCTGCAGTCTGTTGTTCACTCCTCTGCTGGCTTCTCCTGGGAAGAAATGAGGCCCCTTCCCCCTTTGTGTGTTATGAAGAGGTCCCTGGGGCACTTCGTGGTGCCAGAGGTAGCTTTACAGAGATGAAGCTGATCCAGGAAACATTTCTCAGTGTATGAGCCCCATGCCATCGCCTCCCGCTCCAGCTGGTCCTTCCCCCCTTTCACAGCGCACATCGGACAAGCTCTTTCCGCTTCGGATTATCTCGGCAGGCCTTGGCTGCAGCCCCGCATTCCTTCCAGCCTAGCGCTGCCCTGAGCCCGGGCCAAGCCCTGCGTGCTGCTGCTCGGGACAGGGCTGAGCCTGGAGGAGACGGTTCTGCTGGTGGGATAAATCCTAAATGCCATTTTCCTTGAGCTCCAGGAGGGTCGTGGTGGGCCTGATGCTGGTGCTTGGAGGGAGGTTAGGCTGGTGGCCATCCCTGCTGACCATCCTCGGTGGACCAAAGCTGCTGCTGCTCCCTCCCCAAGTTCCCACTTTGCATAAGCATTTTCCCAGGGAAGGCAGGGCATGTCCCCTTCCCTTGGGGAAGATGATGGCATCATCTAGCCATGAGCAGAGAGGCAGTCCTGGCCCTGCCTTCCGCAAGCAGGGAGGGAAAATGTCACTATGGCTGGATCACTGGCCCTATGGAGGAGCTCTCTATTTGGGCTCCCCGAAGGATTAGGGTGGGCCCATGGTGAGGCAGGGGCTGCTGGTGCTTCTCTAAGGGTGGAGGTGGCTTCAGCACCAGTTCCTGAGAGACTAATGTCCCTTCCTGCACCCCTTAGCTGTGGCTTGAACCTGTGGGTCCTGCTGCAGGACCCAGAGGTGTTGCCCTGTGCTGGAACACGGGGAGGAGCCCCTCTGTGGCCCCCAGCCCAGCCCTCCACCCTCCTCCTCGCTTCAGCAGTGTTTGGCCTGGTGCCTGGGACCAGCTGGTCTCTGTGTGCACCAGGGGCCACCCGGGGGAAGGGGGGCTTCGCAGCAGGGCGGGCGCCTTGCAGCAGTGCACAGCAGCTGGGGGGGTCCCAGCACTGCGCTGCTGGGAGCGGCAGGACACGGGGTGGTCCCATCCTGCCCAGGGTGCCAATTCAGGCAGGAGCTGGTGGTGTGCAGGGAGCAGGCTGAGGGGGGAGCTGGGTCTGCATGGCGTGGGTGAGCATACTCAGCTGCTTGGCAGATGAACAATGTGCTCTCCTAGCCAAGCCCACAAGCTGCTAATTTTAGCGATTACATGAATTTTTCCAAGCAGTCTTGAGTCCCTTGGTGATTCAGAGCCACTCAGCTTTGCTGCATCTGCCACCCTGGCCGTGGGGATGTGCTGGAGGTGTGCCACACGGACAGACAGACATGGGACTGTCCTGCTATCCTGTAGCAAGGCAGACAGCTCCAGCAATAAGTGACGCTGCTGTTCTGGGGGTCCATGGTCTCCTTGAAGGTGCAGGGGTACAACAGTGATTCCATGCTGTCCAGGGCTTGGTAAGGGGGGGCTTCAGCCTCTGGCTGGTGCAGTGGAGGTGGGAAAGGTCCACCTGGCAATGCAGAACCTGGGGCTTTCCTGCAGCATGAGACCCACTCCATTCCATCCAGCGCCCTGTGAGTTCCTAGCTATCTGAAACAGTCTCTCCTTGCAAAGGGCTAATCTTACCCTCAGTCATATCCGTTTGCTGTCTCAGGAGCTGCCTCTCCCCTCCAGATGTGCGGGGGTGGGTATGTGCTGCTGTCCCAAGCTCTCACACACCCTCTGTTTCCCTCCCTTGTAAGTAGCCTGGGGCAACCTCCCATGCGCTCACCTCCAGGAGTGGCTGCAGAAGTGGTTCCCGGGCATGTGCCATTTGTTACTCAGCCCTGCTTTAATTTTAGCAATGTCTTGAAAATAATCATCTTTTCTGGCTGGAAGCCAGAGTCAGTTTCCTGAGGCCTGGGTAGAAGCAAGCGAGTTTTTGTCAGGGCTGTTACCGGGACTGTTCCGGAACTTTGCATTGTGGTATGGGCCATAATATGATGAACCCCCTGTGGGGGCAGGGTGTTTGAGGAATCCACCACTGCATCCCTGCTCCCCCTTGGGGCAGCACTGCTTGGGAGGAGGCCAGCCTGACATTCCTCTGATGGGCTGGGGGCAGTGGTTTATCAGAAGTGCTGAGGTTTAGTTTCTATGTTGCCCCATTGAAAAGCTGTGAGCTTCTGGATGAGTCAGTGCAGGCAGAAACCCAGCAGCACTGGCAGTGGGCAGACAGAGCCACGATAAGGCTGTGAGTGAGAGGCTCTGGTGCCAGGGCTACAGGGAGCATGCAGCTACCAAGCCCAGTGCCTGACCTTCAGCTGCAGCACTGTCACAGTAGTGGGGAGATTTTTTTGGGAAGTGTGGTTCTGGGAAACTGCTGTGTCACTAGAGTGTGAACTAGAGCTCTTGGTGGGTGGTGTTTTCAACATGCCTGTTTTCTGTGCCCAAATGCCTGGGTGTTGCCCCACAGCAGGCAGGAAGCATGGCTGGCCAGGGGTAGTTTCAGCCTCTGTGCTCATTTTCCAGACGGAGAGGGGTCCGTGGCCATCCAGCATGTTCTATGGCACATGGGCCTCCCATGCAATCTGACACAGTGGTGGCTGTGGCCTCTAGCTGAGGTCCCACTCCCTACCATGTTCCCACGATCCCTGTCTCCTTCCTTTGAGACTGCCTGGGAACTTTGCTCTCCATCCCTGCAGTTTGCTGTTTGTCCTGGTCTGGTCCCCTCTCTGAACAGGGCAGCTGTCCTTCCCAGAGCCCTGCACGCTTCCACCCCTCACAGCATGACACAATTCCTCCCCCTTCTCTGGCAGCAGCCCCACGCTGTTCCCATCCTGAGCAGCTCCTCAGTGCCAGGAGGAACCTGAGCAGAGGTTGGAACCAGCGGAAGCACGGATGGGCTGGGACGGAAATAGAGGCAGTCAGGGAAGTTCCAGCAGCCCCATGCTTAGTAAGGGGCTGCAGTGGCTCTCCAGGAAGCCCAAAGGGGCCACGTATGCTGACTCTCCTTAGCTGCTTCCTCCCGAATATCCGTTCCCGGTAGCTGCTGGCCTGGGACTGCCCGCAGGAGGTGGGCAAGGTGGGGAGACCTGGGCTGCGTGATGGGACCCAAGGGCACCCCGGTGCACCCGTGTGTCCCGTGTGTGCTGGAGGGGAAGGGGAGGGGTGGCAGCAGGTGCCCCTGAACAAGTCGATGGATGCTTTCCAAACACCCCTGGATACCAGTCTCCATCACCTGTGTGTCAGGACTGCTGAGGGGGCAGAGCAGGGGCAGCCACTGGGAGACAGCCGTTGTGCTGCTCTGGGGTTGCAGGGATGCCTGCAGTGGGGGTTCCTCGGCACCAAGGTGTTCCTCATGGCTCGTGGGCAGTGCTCTCATTTACTGAGGGCTTTCTGAAGCAGCCTGGCCTGTGGCTAGCACCCACAAGCTGCTGACCCTGGCATGGTGGTCGCTTCCTGGCAGCGCTGGTTGTGGTTCCACAGGACAGAGCCCACAGTAGGTGCTCATGGGTTTGTGGCCCGCTGGCATCTGTGGCTGTGGGGGAAATGAGAGCTGTGACCTGGGCAGGGTCAGTGTGCCAGGGGTCTGCCTGCACTGGTGGCCCTGGCCTGGGGCACAGCCGGAGGTCCTGACACTTACAGGAGCCATAGACGGAGAGACAAGAGCTGTGCCAGTGCCAAGGAAGTGCCGTGGAGCAGCCCTGGTGTGAACTCGTGCCAGGGAAGGACAGGATTGTGCCCAGGGGTCTGGCTTTGCCTTGTCTGCCCCTATGGGTCAGGCCACCTGGCTGTGTCCCACTGGGGATCAGGGGGACTTCCAGGGCCAAGCTACTGCCTGGGCACTGGCTGACATGAGTGGCGTGTTCACAGGGCTCTCTGCTTGTCTTCTTACAAGAGCACTGGGGTTCAGGTGGGGGAAACCCAAAACTCCATCCTTGAGATGCTTCCTCTGCTGAGGAAATAGGAGTTGGAATCAGCTCTGCTCCAATGCTTTCCCTAACCCCGCCACTGCCCCTGTGCTGATTCATTGATTTGGACGGGTTATATACTGGGAGGGGAAGAATGAACCACACTCTCTGCTCTCTTGCCAGCACGGAGCTGTGCTCGCTCAGCGCTCGTGGCTGCAGGACACTCGGGTAAGTCTCCTTCTCCTACTGCCCCTGTGAGTGGACACGGATTCCAGGGACTCCCAGGGCAGCTCTGAGGGTTGGTGGTGGAGTGGTGGGATCTGCACGTTCAGCACCTTTTTATTTGATGGAGATGTTTATCTTGCAAGGGTTCTCTGAAAAAGTGAGACCGCTTAGATGCTGTGGGAGCTGAAAGAGTTACATAGGCAATGTGTCCCAGACAATGATCAACAGAGAAAATTAAGGGGGGCAAAGTAATATTTTAGGGGGGCTGATGTTAGGAGCAGTGGGATGCTGAGGGGCTGAGCAGCAGAGAATATTCAGCCCCTTGGTCTGTAAGATTTTATCCCTAGAAGAAAAAGATAAATTGTTTCCAGCTGCCTTTCCTGAAGGTTGCTCCAGTGTGGGTGCTCTCAGTGCTGCCTTACCAGGGAGTGACATGAGCAGGGCTTTAGATGTGCTGAGCTTTTGGGGAAGTTTATAAATGTCTTGCTATAAACAAAGCTGTTCTTGGATGCAGATTGTTTCCATATGGGAAACAAACTCTGCTGGCTTGTGGAGGGCTCCTCCCTCCCTGCCTGAGAGCAAGAATGTTCCCTGGGGGGAGAGCACAGAGGAGGGCAGGGGCTGTGCCCCAATACCCTGGGTGCCAGCTGCGGCACCGTGGCCACACCCCTGTGCTGCCCGAGTCCCCCGCCTGGCTGAGCTGTGCTCAGAGCAGGAGTCGCAGGTTTTCTCCCTCCCTTGTGCCACATGAAGCTGTTAATGGGGGGCTGCTCCATGCCAGCCTGGCACAAGGCTGCTGCTTTAATCTAGGCAGGAAGCTCACAGGCCAGAGGAGAGAGGAGAGGGTGTCCATGGTATCTGTGCTCTTGGGGTAATGGAGGACTTTGCTGGGCACCACCCCTGGGACCAGCCTGCATACAGGTGCCCACATCAGACACCCCACTCATGGCAAAAATAGGCAGGCTGAGACCTCCTGCTGGGGATGGGGGGAACACAGGGCCAGCCTGTACCCAGACTGTGCTGGGGAGCTGGCAAGGGTCCTGTTGACCCAGACTCCTGCAGAACTGGAGCTAAAGCATCCCTAGGCACTGCTCTTGGCTTTGCAACAGGAGCTCAGAGCTGGAGGGTGCTTTGGGTGCTGGGGCAATGCTAGGACCCACTGCAGGCGCCACGAGCCAGCTCTGGTGAAAGTCTGGGCTCTTTGGTGGTGCCGAGAGGCCAGTGCTGCTGGTAGCAGCTCGCCACACTCTGTGAAACAGGAAACCCCACTCCTGGCTGCCAGAGGAGCCAGGAGAGCTGGGACGCCAGGGATGCCACTAATAGCTGTGGTATGGCAGCCAGGCACTGTGGCCTCTAGCTCTGTCTTGCTCTGAGCTCCTTTCTGGGCTGAGTGAAGCCTTGCCTGCCCCAAGCCTTCCTTGCCTGCTCTTCTCTGCCTCGTTGCCATGCTGGGGGCAGGATGGCCACAGCCTCGGTGGCTTTTTCCAGGGGAAAAGCAGCACTCATCCCTGGCAGTGGCTCTGGGAGCTGGGAAATTGCAGGGCTTGAACCCCCCTCCTTTGTTTTTTCTGCAGGCCCAATGGAGCAGGGAGGCTGGCAGCGGTGGCTGCTGCTGCTGCTGGGCATCCAGCTGGCCAGTAGCCAGTGCCCGGAGCAGTGCCAGTGCGTCCGTAGCGCCCAGGTGGAGTGCTTCGGTGCCGACATCACCACGGTGCCCAGCCCCATCCCTGCCAACGCCATGACCCTGCAGATCATCAACACGCGCATCGCCGAGCTGGGCGACGCCGTCTTCGGCAACGCCTCCCTGCTGATCGGGCTGCGCGTCGAGAAGAACATCCTGTCGCGCATCAGCCCCGGGGCCTTCCAGAACCTGCCCGACCTGCGCTACCTCAGCCTGGCCAGCAACAAGCTGCAGGAGCTCCCTGTGCAGGTCTTTGAGCCTCTGGACAAGCTGGAGTCTCTGCTCCTCTCCAGCAACCAGATCCTCCAGGTCGAGCCTTCCCACTTCGCCCATCTGAGCAACCTCAAGGAGCTGCAGCTGCACGGGAACAACCTGAAGGAGCTGCAGGAAGGGGTGTTTGACCAGCTGACCAGCCTCACCAAGCTCAACCTGGCCAGGAACGACTTGGACCGTCTGCCGCCCCGGGCCTTCGAGCGGCTGGCGCGGCTGCAGGTGCTGCGGCTCTACGAGAACCGGCTCCGGCACATCCCGGTGGGCACCTTTGATGGGCTGCCAGAGCTGCAGGAGCTGGGGCTGCACCAGAACCAGCTGGAGACGCTGTCCCCGGAGCTCTTTGTGCACAACACCAACCTGCAGAAGCTCTACCTGTCCAACAACCTCCTCACCACTCTGCCAAGCGGAGTCTTCTTGCCCCTGCATGCTCTCTCCAAGATCACCCTGCACGTCAACCGCCTGCGGGACATCTCCCCCAGTGCCTTTGGGCCCATGCCCAACCTGCAGGAGCTCTGGCTTTACGATAATGAGCTTTCCATCCTCCCCACTGCTGTCTTCAGCAACCTCACCCAGCTGCAGCTCCTGGTTCTCAGCAAGAACCGGCTGCGGTCGGTGGCACCAGGGGCTTTCCAGGGCTTGGGGGAGCTGCTGGAGCTGTCGCTGCACTCCAATGCCCTGCGTCGCCTGGATGCCCGGGCACTGGAGGGGCTGCCCAAGCTGCAGAACGTCTCTCTGCACCATAACCAGCTGCAGGCGCTGCCACGGGGCCTCTTCAGGGCCACCCCTGGGCTGCGGCACCTGCAGCTGCACTCCAATGCCCTGGAGTACCTGCCTGCCGGCATCTTCTCCCCGCTGACTGCCCTGCGAGAGGTGAGGCTGCACAACAACTCCTGGCGCTGTGACAAGGGCATCTTGCCCCTGCAGGGCTGGCTGGAGGAGAATCCTCACAAGGTGGGTGAGATACCCCCTCTGTGTGCCCAGCCTCCTGCCCTGCAGGGCATCCCCATCGCCGGGCTGCCACAGGACCAGTTCCTTGACCCCCAGCCCCCCACTGCTGCTCCCCATCCCAGCACCCTGCTCCCTGCTGACACCTCTGAGGCAGCATCACCAGAAGATGCCTCGATGGAGCCCCACACGGGGCTGCCAGCCTCCCCACAGGAGGAGGAAAAGAAGGAGGAGGAAGAGAGGGGGCAGTGGGGGCTGACACGCCTGCAGAGTGGGGTGGTGGTTGCAGTCATTGTGCTGGTGTGTGTGGCCCTGCTGGCTGCTCTGGTGGCACTGGTGGTCTATGGCTGTAGGAAGAAGAGCCACGTTGTGCTCATGAGGATGAAGGCTCCGAATGAAGCCTGAGTATCTGGCAGACCCTGAGGGCAGAGGTGCTTGTGGGGTCAAAGGCCATGACAGTGGCTCTGCATTAGCTGCCCTTGCTGACTGGGATGGGACAACATCACCGTGTGCGCTGTGTGTACCACTGTCCTCTCTGCTTTGCCCTGCCCCTGCTCTGCAGCAGGGCTTCCCCACCAAGTGACCTCCCATGGCTGCCCACTATCCCCAGCCCTTCCTGCCTCCAGTGCAGCCTCTGTGCTCATTCCCTGCCCGGGTCCAGCAGCTGAGGTGTGGGATGCAGAGAGGGACCCCTCGAGCCAGGAGCCACAGCCTGGCCATGATGGTGCTTTACCCCAAATAACAGGGCTTCCCCATCCTTCACCTTGCATCATTCCCTGCAGTGCTGCTGCCTTCACGCTGCCTGCTGCCCTCGCCCCTGCCCAGCCCCTCTTCCCCACCTTCTGCCCCCACCAAGCCTCCCCCCTTGCCCCTGCCTGGGCAGGCAGTGAGCCATCGTGCTGGGCCAGGAGCCGAGCGAGCACCTTCGCCCCAGGAGAGCTGCATGCCTGCTGCTGCTCCATCACTCACCAGTGCCTGGGCAGGGCTCCCCGTGGGGCTGGGTTGCTGCCAGGCTGGCACACCCTGAGTGTCTCAGCTGCATCCCAGTTGCCCTCCCTGCCTGCAGGCAGGGCAGGCCAGAGCACAGTCAGCACCCTCTCCTGCTCCTGGCATCTGCCTGCTTCCCTTGTGTGCCTCAGCCAGGAGAGCCACAGGACAGTGTGCTGGCATTGGGGATGAGCAAGAGCAGCCCCCCAGCCCTCACTGCATGCTGGTGCTGACCCTGCTGTGGCTGTGCCCCTGCCTGCAGCGCCCTGCCTCAGCCCCTGCCAGGGGCTTGCACTGGCCCCACTGTGAGGGTAGAGGAGAGGGACGACGGGTGTGAAGTGTCTGCAGGGGCTGGGAGAAGCTCCCGTGCTCGTGCTCCTGGGCTGCCAGAGCATGTTGGAGCTGCTTCTACTGGACCCCATTCTTGGTCCTCATTTCCTTAATACCCTCCACCAGCTAGTGAGCCAGCCTGGTCCTGCTCTGCTTGACAAAGCTTCTTCATCCTCTTCTTACTCCCTTGAGTGCCCTCCTGTGTGTGCCCAGTGCCTCTGCTTGGTGGCAGCCCTTGGCCAGGGGGGATGCTGGCAGCACAGAGTGCAGGCGTCACCAAGTGCTGGCTGCTCTGCAGTTTGCAGATGGGTGCCATGCCATCCCCCCACAGCATTTGTATCCAGCTGCCTTCTCCAGCTGTGGCATGACCATGGGGAGATTCAGCTCAGCACCATGTGTGCTGCAGTGGCACCAGGCTGCCTGAGGACTGCTGCTGTGGAATGAGGTGCGTGTTCGGCATCCACCTTGTAGTGCTGGCTGCTCTCAAGCACCTCAGTAGCCAGTGGTGGCACAAGCAGCCCCATGCTGGTGCACGTGATGGGTCACTCCTCTGGGCTGAGTTCTGCATGGTAACAGGAGACACAGGACTGTGTCACGGGGCTGTTGGGTGCTGATGTGTGACCTTCTCATTAAAGTGCCATTGTCCACTCCAAGTGCCAAGAGCTGTTTATTCACTCCTCTATGATGGGCAGCAGGGGAATGGCCCAGCCCAGGGACAGGGGCTGTGCTTGATTTCCACTCCTCAGAGATTTTTACAGTGCTGAGGAAAAGCCTGTATAGGTTGGTGAGGCTGGGAGAGGGTTAGTGGGCTGTGTTTGCAGAGCCTTTGCTGGTCCCTGGACTCCAGCCTGGGACGATGGACCAAGGAGGGCTAAGCCATACAACAGCAGTGGGTGGACTTTTGGAGGGTGAGCTGAGAATTCAGCAAGCTTCTCGATGGAGACACTGACTGTCTCCTGCACAGTCTACTGCTGGGGTGGTGGGGAGCTTGCTTGGCTCCCTTCAGAGCTGACCGCCACTGGATTCTGTCAGCTGTGTTTTTCCATGTGTCACCATCTGCTCCATGAGGTTGACTGAGTGCAGTAAAATATCCCTCCTGCTGCCCCCAGGGGTGCATCCATGGCTGCTGCCAGCCCAGCCTTCGCCAACACAGGCCCTTGCAATGCAGCTTTTATGGTAGTGTGTGCTGCTCCTCTGGGCAGGTTGAAACTCCTACGGAGTTCAGCTGATCCATGGGTCTCTCGCCATCCCACTGCTAGCTGGGATAGAAAACCCCTGGTGACCACCATGCCAGTCCCACAGTGGGCCCCTCCCCATGGAATCGTAAAATTAGAAAAGACCTCTAACATCATGTTCAACCTTCATCTGCCTTGCTAAGCTGCACCCGGTCTCTTCTCTCATGGCAGAGATATTTTGAGCACCATTTCCCAGTGAGATTTAATCATGTCCTGAGGTTCTCTTAGGGGGCTTCTGGAAGCAAGTATGCTGACCTTGGTGTGGGACTGGAGCCACCTGTGATGCAGCACCCTGCCACCATCCCTGCACCAGTGGATGTCCGGAGCCAGAACCCCACTTCCTTGCCAGGATGCTCACAGGCAGCTGCCTCTGGCCTCACCTCCAGTCCCTCTGAGGCCAGGCTATTTTTCAGAATGCTCCAAGGACACGGGCTGTTGTTGCCGATAAGCAGCGAGGGGCAGCTCCGCCCCAGCAGGAACAGCTTGTCCCTGGCTTTGGCTGGCTTCCCATCCGCCCCAGAAAACACTGTCCCATCTCAGCAAGCAGCATCCCTGCGAATCTGTCACAGGTTCGGCGACCGTCCCCGTGATGCTGCACTTGGTAAGTGGTGCCCACACTGCTTGGGTAGTTTGGGGGCCTGGGATGGGTGGGAGCCACTGTTGGCTCTGGTGAACACAAGCAAGATGGAGGAAAGGAAATGCCAAGCCCAGTGCTGCTCTCAAGTGCCATTGTAAGTCCAGGAAAGCTCCACTGATGTGGGGTGTCTGTAGCTGGGCATTGCTGTGGGGTGCCCCCATCACAAGGCAGCATTGGCATGTATCCCATCTAGGGAGGGACTGGCAGAGGTCTGGAGGCCACTGCCTCAAAAACTGCTGCTGTGGGCTGGCAATAGGTGTTCGGTAAGGCTGAATATCCTCCAGCAGGTTTGATGCTGCTCTAATTCCTTATGGAAAAAGAAGTACCCGACAGGCAATTAGAAATACAAGTGGTGAAGCCCACTCCTTTTGCCACTGAGCTCAGAGCAGCCCTGCAGGGTTGTCCCCATCACCCTGCACAGCCCTGTGTTCCACATATTCTTCTGCCCCAGAACCTGGCTTTGTGCCTGTGGAGACATCTGATGAGGGTACAGGTTTGCCCCAAGACTTCCATGGACCCACACAGGTCCCACCTCAGCTGCTGCTCTGCAGGATGTAGCTGCTCGCCACCTTTGGTGAGAGTGGCATCCCCCCGGTTGTCACAGGGTGGGCTGGGGCACAGAGTAAAAACCCTGAGGAGACATCTGTGAGGGAAGTGCTCCCTGTTCCTGCAAGGGGATTGCTGGGGAGGTGCTGGCAGCAGGGGCTGGAGGCATGCCCCATGGCCAGGGCAGCTGCCTGTGCTGGTGGTGTCTCAGAGGTTGATCCTGATGCATTTCTGGCTGCAGAAACCCTTTCCCCAGCAGTGCCTGCCTGTGGGTGCATGGAGTGAATCTTGGTTCCTTCTCCAGTGCAGGCTGGTGATCTACGTGCTGCTGGGGTTGGGGTCCCTGCTGGTGGGGGCACTGTCCCCATCCTGCCCCCCTACCTGCCAGTGCTATGACACCTCCAAAGTCTTCTGCTCAAACGAAAGGATACGGGAGATCCCGGAGGGCCTGCCAGGAAGTGCCACCCACCTCTTCTTTGTGGAGACAGCCCTGAGCAGCATCCACAGTGGGGACCTGGGCTCCAGCACCACCCTCACCAAGCTGGTCTTCATCAATAACAACATCCAGGAGCTGGAGGCTGGTGCCTTTCAGGGGCTGTCCAGCCTCACCGAGCTGGAGGTGTCAGGCAATCCCTTGCCAGCCGTCAGCCTTGGGATGCTGGCAGGGTTGACCAGCCTCAGCAAGCTCTCCCTCAGTGCCAACGCCATCCGCACCCTGCAGCCAGGGCTCTTCACTGCCTCCTGCCGCCTGCAGGACCTGAGCTTGTCAGGAAACAGGATCAGGGCACTGCCCCCTGGCATCTTCCGCCCACTCCGGCGGCTCCTGGCCCTGGACCTCTCACAGAATGCTCTGGCTGAGCTGCCGGATGGGCTGCTGGCCCCACTTGTCGCCCTGCGTGTCCTCAAGCTCAGTGACAACCTGCTGGCACGGGTGCCTCCTGGTGCTTTCAGGGCACTTGGCCAGCTAACCGAGCTCCACTTGGATGGCAACCGGCTGGAGGAGCTGCCCTCCGGCATCTTTTCCGGGCTGGAAGGGCTGCGGCGGCTGCAGCTGCAGCACAATGCCCTGGGCAGCCTGACCCCTGACATCTTCACAGGTCTCCTCAACCTCACTGTCCTCAGCCTGGAGGGCAACAGCCTGGCCACTGTGCCTGCCATCCTGTTCACTGGTACCCCTGGCCTCCTCCACCTCTCGCTGGCTCGCAACCAGCTGGAGACACTGCCCCAGGAGCTCTTTGCTAACCTGTCAGTGCTGGAAACCCTGGTGCTCTCACACAATGCCATAGATCACCTGCCCACTGCGGTTTTCCAGGGGCTGGCAGGGCTGACAGAGCTACAGCTGAGCCACAACAACCTTTCCAGCCTGCCGGCGGGGCTGCTGGCTGGGCTGCCCCTCCTCACCGCCCTGGTGCTGGACCACAACCGCCTGGCCCGCCTGCCCCCGGGGCTCTTCGACGCTAATGATGAACTGGTGCGCGTGGGGCTGTCTGACAACCCCTGGGTCTGTGACTGCCACCTCTCCTACCTCCTGCGCTGGCTCCAGAGCTTTGCTGAGCCCCTCATCCACGGCCAAGCCTTCTGTGCCAATCCAGCTGCTCTCCAGCGCCAGTCACTGCTGGAGGTCTCCCGCGGGCATCTGGAGTGCCCGGGAGCACACGGTGTGCCCCCAGGGGAGCGCTGGGACACAGTCGCTCGGGGGCAGTGCACCTACACCAACCCTGAGGGCACTGTAAGCGTGGCCTGCAATGCCACAGCCTGCCAGGAGCTCAGCCTTCGTCTCCCTCCTCCTGAGCAGGGGCAGGGCTTGGGGCCAGAGTACCGGGGTGCCTGGGCGCTGCGCTCCCGCTGTGGCACGCTGCAGGTCAGTGTCCTTGTCACAGCACAGAGCAGGAACGAGGTCACATCACCGGGTCTCCCCACGGCGCCCTAGAGCTTGGGCAGGCGTTTGCTTCTGCTCTGGCAACCTCTGAACCAGCCTGGGAAACAAACAGCTCTCCGTCTTGCTCCGCTACTGCTGCCATGGCCACCAGCTGTCTCCAAGCTCTCCGTAACAGCTGGCCTGGTGGTATTTATCCTCTCAGCTATGTGTTTCCTGTGTATTTCAAATATAATTAAAATTTATCTATTATTTCTGTGCTACTAGTTCCCATGGCAGAGAGAGGAATCATTCTGTTCCCCCACCACTGTCTATCTGGGAGAAGCAGTGAAGGTCGATGTGGTACACTGGGATCTTGTCAGGAGCTGTGCATGGTGTGGCATAGATGCAGGTGCCTGGTGGTGAGTAGGTGCCACTCTGGCATGCTCATGGTGTGCTCATGTCTGCCCACTGCAGCCACCTTCCCTTGGCACTGCAGAGTGAAAAGAGGCTCAGCTGTAGCCTGGCAAAACCTCAGGACATGGATTTGTGTTGTCCAAGGGAGTGCTGCTGATTGCCCAGCAAGGGGCATGAGCTGCCTGGCTGCAGGGTGATCTCCAGCCCAGGTGTGCTCAGGCAGGTCCCTCCCCCTCACACCCTGTCAGGGCTTGGTCTGCAGCCTGAAAAGGGAATGTGGCAAGTTTCATGTAAACAAGAGGAAGAGCTTCACTGTGATGGTGAGTGGAAAAGGTTGCTCAGCGAGGTTGTAGAGTCTCCTTCTCTGAATATACTCAAAGGCCATCTGAACAGAGCCGTGGGTACCTGGGGAACCCTACTTCAGCGGGGAGGTTGGACTAGATGATTTCCATTGGTCCCTTCCAACTCTCCCGTCCCGGGATTCTGATTCTGTGACCTGTGGAGACAGGCACAAAGTCCCGGCAGCGCTGCCCACCCAGGGGGTGACAGGTGACGTGTGTGCTCCCCTGGGAGGGCGAGTGTGGGTGCACACGGGGGGGTGAGCGCACGAGTGTCTGTGCGTGTCAGCGTGGGCCTGTCCGTGTGTATCTGTCCGTGCCCGTGGGTGTCTGTGGGTGTCCCTGGGTGGCTGTGAGTGTCCCTGTACCTGGCGGTGCGGCGGTGCTGCGGCACCATCTCGTGGCCATCGCGACCGGGCTCCGCGGGCCCGGCAGAGCCGGGGGAACGCCCAGTGGGGACATGGATGTGTACGACGTTAACGTTGGAAAGGGGTAAGGCTGTTGAAAATGTGCAGTAGTTTGTTTTTAAATTTGCCAGGAAAAGTGCTATGGAACCCAGCAAGCAGAAGCTGAGCTTTTATAGTAGCAGGTGAAAATGGAAGTTTAAATGCAATCAGTGCGATTACCCTTTGGGAAATGATGGATATCCTGTCAGTTTATCTTGGCCTCAAAATGAGCATCCCACAGGATGCCCTGCACTAGCCAGGAGCTCTGGGTGTCACCATGGGAGAGTCTTTGGCTTGCACTGGGGTGCAGCACACAACACGAGGGCTAGCAAGGTGTGGAGCTGTGGGGCTGAGCACAGGGCCTGGGTGTTATTTTATCTGTCGATCCACAGATGTTTCATTAATTTATAAGCATTAAAAAATGGCTTCAGAACTGCATTTTTAGCTACATAAGGCAAATCCTGAGGAATGAAACAGCTGTCTGTTGTGTCAGTGGGGGTGGTGTTTGTGAAACTGGTGAGTTACCCTGGTGGAGATATGGAACCATAGAGACCATTGCCTGCAAACAGGCTGGCCTGGAGATCTTCAGCTTTCCCTGGATGAGACGAGTCAAGTGGTGCCAGCAGATAACGCCTGGGGAGTACGTGACGGCGTCCCCTCCAAGGGGTTTCTGCCGTGGCCTCCTGCAGTGGGGGCACAGCTCCTCTGCTGGCTCCCCGGCCGTCCCTTATCTCCCCACACAGACCTGTGTCCTGACCTCACGGGAAACGGAGCCCCGTGCCTGGGCCGTGGATAAAGAGCTGGCCAGGTGATGAGACCCCCATCCGGTGTCCTCACTCCTCGCATGGCATGGCTCGCTCCGGTGGCTCAGCTCGTTTGCAAGCCGAGTAAGTGATGCAAAATGCTTTCTTTTGCTCTTTAAAATGTGCTGGGTGGGGCGGTGTGGAGGGCTGTTAGTCGTTTCCTTGCAGCAAGGAGCAAGGGAGGCTTCAGTGCCATGAGCTGGGACCATCTCTCCATGACTCTGCCTGGCTGGAGTGGGGGACAACCACGGGACCACAGTGAGGGGTTTGAAAGGGCTTTGTGGTTCAAAACTGTCTGTTTTCATCCCCATACACTCAGACGTTTCCACATTTCACCCGCTGCACTGCCCCTGCAGCAGAAGTGATGCAGGCACTTCTACAACCACAGCCCCAGCTCCTCCACCTGAGTCTCCCTGGGCAGAGGATGGGCAGGGATCAGCATGGCTGCTGCCCTGGGAGCCCTGGGGGGCAGCCTGCACAACCAATGTCACCTCCCATCCATTTCTCTTCAAACCCAGTGGCTTTCAGTCTCCTGTATTTGCTGACATCTCAACATTCTTTAAAAAAATCACTTTTCATAGCAGATTTACCCTCCCAGAATAAGTTTTTTTGCATGGCCAGCTTTGATGGTCACCCAAGAAGAAACCCGTACCTCTTTTCCTTGCTCCCACCCAGGGCTGTGAATTAAAAGTTGGAAATATGGTCCCAGTGAGGTGCTCATGACAGTTAAACCCCAGTTAATGTGTTAGCTGAGTGTTTCCAAATGTTTCCATGGAAGAAGTGGGCTCTACTAGTAGGAGTGCATCAGTGATTTAATTTCCTACCTGCAAGGTCAGAGCCCCAAATGTTAGGTGTTAAAGAGTTCATCTGTGGACATTCCAAGGTTTTAATGAGCCTTGCTGAAAAGCTTGGTTGCTGTTCACAGGTTAACTATTTGTCTGTCAGAGCTGCATAACTAAGGCCAAAATATGGTGCAATTAGCAAGAATCCTGAAAAAGAGATGCTTAGAAACCGTGTTCTAAATCAGCCCCCTGAACTGAGAGAATCAGCAATGGAATAGCAAGTCTACCCAGCACAGTGTGGAAATTCTAAGCACACAAGGTCCTCTGGTCTTGGCTGGCTCCTGGGAGCCTCGCTGATCTCTCATTAGCAAGTGCAGGGCTGACTGCTTCTGTTGTTGTATGAATGGGCTGCTGCCCTGCTGACTAACTGGACCCACTGGGGCAGCACTAATGGGCAGCAGCACTTTGCCTTTTTCACCCAGGCAGACTGAACCTACAGTTCAAACATGTGAGAAGAAGGGCCAGAGAACAGACTGTCCAGCCCTTGTCCCTCCTGGAGCATCTCCCAGTGCTAGCCATGAGCTGGCTTGCTTTCCCTTTCCATCCCTTGGTACCAGCAGCAGTGAACTTGCGTAAATGCAGGGTATGTTTGCTTGTCCAGTCTCTCTTTCTCATTAAATGAGTCATGGTATGTGAATAGAAGAGTCCTGAGAGCTGAACAACAGTGTGATACCACAGTTCATGAGCTGTGGACAGAGATTTCTTGTTCTTCATAACTGATTTTTGAAACTTTTTTTTCCAGGACAATGTACCAGCATTTCCTTTTCCTTTTCCTCCTCTCCTTCAATCCCCATAAATGCCAAGATCAAATCCTGGGTGAAGATCCATATGAAATGCCCAAAGACTACCAGGAGGTCTACAGAGGGACAAAAAATGATGTCAAAGAGATCCCAAAGATTGCAAAGCCCTTTGTTTCTGAGATGATCTTTGTGCAAACCAGCATCACTGCTATAAGGAAAGGTGCCTTCAGGTACATGCCCAGTCTGATCAAGATTTTGTTCATTGGCAACAAGATCAAGACTGTTGAACCTGGAGCCTTTGATAATTTGGACAAGTTGAAGGACTTGGACATCTCTGGTGCCTCAATAGAAAAACTATCTGTAGGCACTTTCCAAAACCTCCCAAGTTTACAGAGGCTGGAGCTGAGAGACAGCCAGCTCAGATCCATCCCCAAAGGCCTGTTTGATGGGCTGGAAAGTTTGGGAGAGCTCTCCCTGCACATCAATGCAATCCCTTCTCTTCCAGAAGGCATTTTTGATTCTCTTGTCAATCTAACTTTTTTAGACCTGTCTAGAAACAGGATCACAACTCTGCCTGTGAATGCCTTTAGCAAACTCACCCAGCTGCAAGTCCTCCGGCTGTATGAGAATGAGTTGCAGGACCTCCCAGAGGGACTGCTAGACAGTCAGCTGGGGCTGCTGGAGCTCAGCCTCCAGAGGAACAGGCTCAGGGCACTGCCACCCATGCTTCTGAGGAGCCTGCCTCACCTGGAGAAGCTCCTCTTGGACAACAACCTCCTCAGGGTTCTCCCACCTCAGGGCTTCTTTGGTTTAAACAAACTGAAGTTGCTTACTCTGGACTCGAACCATATTATGGAGCTCCCCTGCTGCCTTTTTGACACCATGCCACACTTGCGGGAGCTGGATCTGGGCAGGAACAGTTTGGCCACACTTCCAGATAGCATCTTTGTTAACCTCACATCCCTTGGCAAACTCATCTTGTCCCACAATCAGTTATCAGTCCTGCCAAGAGGAGTCTTCACTGGGCTCAGCAAGCTCTTGGACCTCCAGCTGGACACAAATCAGCTCTCTGCTCTGGATGAAGAGGTCTTTGCTTCTCTCCCCAATCTGAAAACCCTCAACCTTCGAAAGAACCATCTGGAGAGTGTTCCCCAAGGGCTCCTAGACCTCCTAAAGAAGCTCAGCTCAGTATATCTGAGTGATAACCCATGGAGATGTGACTGCAACCTCTGCTACCTGCACCACTGGATCCTGGGCAACAGGGAAAAAGTCAAATTGTCCACCCAAGTCTCCTGCAAGAGCCCACCCCACTTGGCAGGACAAGCAGTAACATTGCTGAGGGATGAACACCTGATTTGCCCAGGTACTCCGTCATTTAACTCCCCACCATCACAAAGGACATCAACATTCCTGTCACATGGAGCCGTGTCCACAGCAGCACCAACCATGCTGTCATCAGCATCCTTTCCCATCAGGACACTGCCAACCACTCTTTCACCTGGGGTCACCTCTGCTGTGTTGCCAGCCATGCCACTGGAGGATGCCTTCACCACTCTGTCACCAACCAAGCCATCTAAGGCCTTTGTCACTACACCATCACCAACTGTGCTACCAAAAGCCTTCATCAGCACCTCGTCACCCTCATCTGTGCTGCCAGAGACCTCCATTACCATCTCATCACCAACTGTACTGCCAAAGGCCTCCACCGCCACACCATTGTCATCAGCTGAGATGCCCAAGGCTTCCATCACCACCCCATCATCAGCTGTTTCAACTTCAGCCATTGTAAGGCTACAATCTCCTGGGGCTACCCACCCAGAACCTGTGCCACCCACTCCAGCTCCTGCCACCACACCGGTGCCAGCAGACCCCCTGGCAGCCACTACCAGACAAGAGCCTCCTGCTCTCTCAGTGCCCAGGGAGAGGCCGGCCACCACCCCACAGGGAACATCCATAACCCCCCTTGTCTCAGCTTCCTCCGTGGCACTCAGGCCATTCCCCAGGACTGCTGCTCTGGGCACAGTCCCGCTGGCCTCACATTTACCATCACACCATGCTCCTGCACCAGGCAGGGAATGGGGCTATTCCACCACGTGTGACTTGTCCACAGCTTGTGCCCAGCCCACCCCCACTGCCCCCCAACACGCTCCTGCCCCGGCAGGCACTGTCCTGCTCCCAACGCTTCCCATCTCCACACTATCAGACAGCACGAGCCCCTGGCAAGCCTCCCGGCCCCTGGCCCCCAGGAGTCATCGTGCCTGGAGCTTGTCCCTGTGGACCAGCCCATGGCAGTGCCAGGTGTCCCTGGCCTTGTGGCTGGCCGTGCTGGCACTGCAGGCAGCCTGCACACTGCTGGGGGGTGTGGTCGCCCTCCTTCTTCACCAGGACACCCGCCACCACCCCAGGCCACCTGTGAGGCTGCTGAGCCTTCACGCCCTGCCTGCTCCGGGGACCCCTGAGCCAGCCCTGGCACCACCTTGAACTTTGCTGCCCCTGGATGACCTGGATGTGCCAGTTGTCCTCTCTGGGGTCCGCAGCCGTGCTATCCGCAGGGTGCGCTGTCCCTGCGATGGGGGTCCCGGCACCCAGGCCGATCTCAGTGTAGGGGTCCCACAGCCAGGCTGTTTTGGGATGACTCCTGGCGGTGCTTGGAGCCTGAAGCCTGTGCGCGGTGTCTCTGCCTGACGGCCCTTCTGCCAAGCGACACTAGATGGCATCCCGACACAGGCAAGTGGCTGCCACCGCCTGACCGCGGCCACCGCCTGACCGCGGCCACCGCACCCGCCGGCCGGGACCCCGCCGCACCGCGGACACGGCCGCTCTTTGCTCGTAGGGTCAGGAGCCTCTACCCGAATCTCCTCCCATCCCTGGAAGGTGCTTGCAGTCCTTGGGGAAAGGTATCACAAGGCTTCCTGCCCCGCACCCTGTCTTCTTCCCTGTGCCACATTACAGGATGTGTCAGTGCCTGTACCACCATCATACACAAACCTCTTCCCCTCTCCCTCTCCCTTTCCTCCTCCCTGATATTAAAGCCTCCCCTGCATGTCTGATGGGCTGGTGAGAAGACTGTTTTCGTCCTGGGGCTTTTCTTGCCATACCTGCTATGGGGATTCCTGTTTCTTGCTGGAGTGTGGGGTCCCCAGTCAGTGCTGGTGTAGGACCAGGGCTGACCCTCCATGGGTAGTAGCACTGTGGAACAATAGATAAGCTTTTCTTCATACTCTTCAGTCTCATGTCCCGCAAAACCCCTTTGTGGTGCTGCCTGCCCAGCCCCTCTGAAAGAGTGATGTTTCAGCACAGCTGGCCATGTGCTTCTTTACCATACCTCACCTGGTGCTGAGCCCTGGCTGCAGGATGGGAACAGGTCTCTTGGGAAACTTGGGAGGAAGGATTGATGAGAGTCTTCACCTCTGCAGTCCTGGGCTCCTGCCAGGCCCAGGGAAGTGCCAAACTTAAATAAAAGTGACTGTTCCTCTGTGGTTTCTGCCGTCACAGAAAGTGTTGAAATCTTTCCTGGGAAGCTTTATTCCAGGAGAATTTGAGCTGATAAACACAAGGGTTGTTCCTTTGATTTGGGTCTCTAGGTACCTTTGTTTTGCTCTAGGTTCAGTGTTGATTTTGCCCTGTGCAAGGTAAGCTGCCCCCAAATTTGATCACGGTTTCTACAGGGTTGCAAGTGTCTGTCTTCAACTCCTTGCCATTGCTGCTGGTGTCTGCTCCATCTTGTCCTGCCTTTGGGTGGCCTTCCCCAATTGTGTGGCATAGGGGCTGTCTGGCTTGGAGGTGCCCCAGGGAAAGAGTCCCTGAAAAGCAATAGTCTGGATGTGTGTTTAACAAGGAAAAGTGGGAAAGCAACTCAGAAACCTCCTGGCCAGTTCCCCTGCCTGATGCAAGACCAGGGGAGGGGAAGGGGCTTTGTGCCAGAGTGCGTGCCTGCAGCTGTGCATCAGGGACCTGGATATACATCCTTGCTAAGAACCTGTGCAGTGTTACGGGCCCTTCAGCTACTCCTTGAAGTCCTGCTGACGGCTGTGAAATACGGGAGGCGAGCGTGGGGCAGCACATCTGGGCGGGATGGAGCGAGCGGCTCCGGGGCCAGGGCTGGCACAACAGGTAATGAGATACAGATGAAGGGGAGGGAGTGTTTTTTCTGGCAATCCAGATGGACCCGGCTTAATACTTGATTTAGAGGGTTTGAAAGCGGGACCTGGCTGCTGGGGAACAGACCCCGAGCACTTCCCGAGGCGATGAGGGGGGGTCTCTGCTGGCTTTTCAGATATTTAATGGCCCAATGCAGTCTAAACAGGGAAGTACTTTGGGGTGAGATTAGCACAACATAATCACATCTTAAAAGGTCTTCAGAGACACAAGACACGTCCGCTCTCATATTAATTACTGGTTATTAATAAACCTGGGGTCAGGCGCAAGGTGTTTGCTCTGAGTGTGCTGGTTCCCTCTTTGCAGGGTGGTGCTGTATCCCAAAGCAGCACAAAGCTCTGCAGCCTCCACCTGTGTCCATCCGGCTCTGGAAGCCAAATGGCCAACATTCCTACAGCTGCTTTTAAAACTAATTTGCCCCATAATACCCCAAAAGGGCCACATCTTTCTAAGTGCCGAGAACACCTCTAAGTGCTTCAGAGTGCTGTAAAATAATAACAGCCAAGGGTGTTCTCAGCACGGGAATTTCCTGCTATGATCGATTTGCAATTTGCAATGAAAATACAGCGTGCGTGTTCCCGGGGCCAGGCTGGTGCAGCTGGCTCAGGCAAGACTCGGCTCCCTCTACCACTTTAGGGCCAGTCCTTGGAGGGTTACGGCTGGGCTGGGCTGAGAGGAATTAGCAGCTGTTCCCATTTGCCCCTGTTGGCCGCAGTGTACTCCAGGAGGGAAGGAGCTTAGAGGGATGTGGGGGTATCCCGGGGGCAATGTGCCTGAGCAGCCTGTGGTGCAGCACCCTGGGTTTTCCTGCTTGCTGAGCAAGAGCAGCCAGAGAGCACATGGAGATGGGGCAGAGCATGGGGATCTGCACCAGGGAGATCAGTGTTTGCTGCTTCAGGGCTACAGCTTGCTGCAATGAAGGTGCATAGCTGGGGCAGGTCCTGTGGAGTGCAGAGTCCCCAGCACACCCTCTCTACTCTGCTGTGGGCACCCCAGGCATCCCTTTGCAGAACGCCACTGCACTGGGTAGTAGTTGGTAGTTTTTTAATCTGTGAATTTCTCTGGTTTCTCTGAACTCAGGTAAGATTCACAGCACCACAGGATTGCCCATGCACTGAACAAGACATCACCTCGCTTTGCCCTTCCTCTGCTTGCTGCTTCTTGCACAGGATGCCCCTGGTTCTCACTTTGGAAAAAAAGAGTTGAGCATCCCTATGTGGCATCTCCAGGCTACTTGTGACACTCTACACCTCTTCCCAGCTGCTGTGACTGCCTGAGGTCCTCACAGTCTCAGGTGATCAACTGTTAGAAACAGAGACAGGACACCATAAGTGTGTGTCCTTGAGCGGCGCTGCGACCAGGGGTCTCCAGCATGGCTTGTGAGTCCTGCAGCTGCTGCTGGCTCTCTTCCTGCCCTGTGCAGGTGGGAAGTGGTTCCCACAGCACTGTCGTCACTCATGCTGCAGCCTTGACCTCTGCATGTCAGCCCTGCTGGGAGCCACCCATGCTGCGGGTGTGGTGGCCTGTCCCTGCCACCTGCCTCAGTTCCCTTTCCTGTCCCTGGGGTACCCCATGAGCAGGAAGGGGGCTCGCAAGCAAAACTCTTTCTTGTGGCTTGTGGGAAGGGGGGCAGTGAACACCTGCATGAGGGGATTTGCACAATAACCCATGCAAGGAGCAAGCCTGGGCCCCTTCTGGGCAAGTCTCACTGCTGGCTTGTGATGGGAACCTGTCCCAGCTCGTGGCCACGCTGCCACAGCTTCCTCCCAGCGTGCCTGCCTCGTGTGCCAGTCCCAGACATGCCGAGCAGTGCTGGGAGCAGTGTCTCAAAAGCTGCTGGTGTGGTTTCAGAGGCATGGGGAGCTGTGGGCTGACTTCTCTGTGTGCTGCGGGCAGGGCAAGAAGGAGCTGATTTGGCACCTGGTCCTATAGGAGCAGGGAGAGGCTGGCAATGCCACTGGAGAGGTGGGATGGGCAACATAGGACCTGCAGGTTGATGACGAGCTGGGACAGCTCCCTGGCAGAGGAGACAGCTTCTGGGATCAGCCTCGGGTCCAGCTGTGCAGGCACGAGCAGCACTCATCCATCCCCTACTGCAGCCAGCAGAGATGGCTTGTGGGCTGGCAGTCATTGCTCATTGTGCTGCTCTGCCTCCTCGATGCTGGTGATGGTTTTGAACACCAGCACCACTCCTCTGTGTGTCCTCTCGATGGTTTGTCTCCCCCTCTCCATCCTTCACATTCATCATCCCTCTCCACACCCACTCACAGTACCCATCCAGCCACGCCAGGCTGCCTCTTGCAAGGAGCCCTGTGAGACACGTGGGGCAAGAGCTGAACTGGGACATTCCTTCATTTGCTTTGCCCTTGGCATCTCACAACCCTACTGCAGCAGGAGCCTGACTTCCCCAGGGGCAGATGGGGCAGCAAGAGGACACACAGCATGAGGGATAAGGCTCAAGCAGATGGGGGGCTGACACCCCTGGCATTCTCATCCTGTCTGCCTCATGCCTTGGGCTGTCCAGGCTTTTATCCAGGGTTTGGGCAGGGCATGAGAGCAAGGGCAAGAAAAACAAGCTGGTGCATCCTCCCTTGGGCAGTGAGAGAGCCTGGAGGGACGGAAGTTCCTGTTTGTTTAAGGTGCAAACAAGTGCTATTAATCTGCTGCCTGTTTGTATTTCTTTAGAGCTCCTGAGTGTGGGGGGAGTGGAGATGGGGTCTCCCCTTTGTACAGGGGCAGGGTCAGGCTATTGGGAGTGGAGGTGAGAAAACACAGAGGGGCAGCTGGAACCTGCTTTGGGAGGCAAAGATTTTTTTTGGCTATTTATGATAATTAGTGGGAAACGTTCCTCAGGCATTTCAGATGATTCTGTAATGAAGTTGGGTCGAATGTTTCCGCTTTGTTCCCCTGGAACCATTAAAAATCCCCCTTCTTTGGCTGCCTTAATGCAATGCTGAAAAGGCACAATGGCATAGAAGTGGCTCTGGGCAGGGCGGCACGCCTCCCACCCCACCAGATAGAGCCCTTCAGAGCCCAGATTTTCTGGGTTATAAACCTCAGCACTTGTAATGTTCATGCAGAGGCTGCTGTGGATCCTGCGCCCAGGGCTCCTTCGTATCCCTGATGCTGGTCAGCGTATGTGAGCACCACTGAGATTGGTGTGCTCAGGGGGAGCAATGACCAGCACAAACACAGCAGAATGACAAAGGGCAGGCACAGCCAGAGATGCCATCACTCCACTCTTACAGAAAAGCTACTTTCTGCCTGTGGTTGTCCTGGGAATTTGCTGGGGTGAAATGCTGTGCTGGGAGAGGACCAGTCTCTATTCAGGGGAAAATGGGGTGTCCAGCCCAAAGGAAAGTCCTGCTGAGCCAGTGCTGTTCTAGGCCAGATCCTGCCCTCCCTGCACCCAGGCACCAGAGCAGAGCAAGGGGCCTGAAATCCAGCCATGACCCTCCAGATGAATCATTAGCAGGCTGCAAAAGCTGGCTCAGTCTCCTCTTGCTTTTAGCAGTGGAAGGCTTTTCCAGTGTATGTGATGAAAAGAAAATCCACCTGCCTGATCTCACACATCTATCAGCGCTATTTCCCCAGGGATGATGTGTAAAACTAATGGGAGCCCTCCTGCTAAAGCTGTGATAAAAAGAGAAAATGGCAAGGGCTTTTAGCATACTGGTGGGGTCTGATTGTCATGGATTTTGGCCACCCCATCAATATTCTCATGTGGACTCCAGTCGAGCTCAGTGTCCTAGGCTGAGCATGGGGCTGCAGCAGACAGGGGAGCTGTTCCCCTCCTGCTCCACTTTTGGCTGGGCAAGAGCAGCTGGGGAGTGCTTGGGCACCCAGTGTGGGCACCCAGCATTGACACAGTCCTGCAGCTCTATGGGGCAGGAGGGAGGCATGCCTGCTGGCCAGGCACCTTCCCTCCCCAGCTACAGGCAGTGTCTTTCAGATAGTGACTGCTAAGTGGGACCACATCACCTGTAATGCCCACCCCCTGCCCCGTGGCTGGAGCCAACACGCCCCACTAAGGTGCTAAATCATTCAGCTGTGGAGGAGAGGTTAAGGACTGGGAGCACAGTTCCCCGGGAGTTGCCCCATCCCTCTGCCTTGCCTGCCCCTGCCATAATCAAGCAGTCATGTCAGTCCCTTCACTTCTTTCAATGGGGGAGAATTTGCAAACAAATTCCTGCCAGCAGGACTTTCAAGCTCTCCTGCATGGTGGGATAAAGATACCTGTCACCTCTGCCCTGTCCTCAACACCAGCTCATGCTGGGAGCACGGCTGGGGAGCTCCATGCTCTCCACAGGGTTGGTGTCTCCAGCGTGAGAATGGGCAGGGAGGGCTCTCAGGAAGAGCAGAAGGGCTGTGGTTTTCCCTGAGATACTGCACGGCCCACAGTGATGCGGTGACACAATGAGCCCTGCTGTGAATTAGCTGGAGTCCTTACCTCGGGTTTCTGTTACGGCAGGTCCTGAAGCACCACTTGAATTGTGATTCCTTTGCCAGTCCCCATGTCCCTACTGCCAATCCATTTTGTGGGAAAAATCTCAAGATACACAGTGAATTTTCTGTGGGAGCTGAGGTAGAGGTACTGGCACTGAGTATTTGGATGATGTATGTCTGCAGGCAAGGGTAACGGGTTCTGGGCAAACTGCAGTGAGTTCGGTCTCAGAGATGGGGATTTTGGTGCAGGTTGCTGCCTGCACCATGCTTTAAGCCTCCACACACAAATGGATCTCTTGGCAAAGTTTGCAGTGGGAAACCAGCTATCTTGCTGTATAGAAGTGATGATATGAAGACTTACGCAATGTGGCAAGCCCGTGGCTTCCTGAGCACACCGCAGCTCTGGCCAAGACTCTGGCAAGCGTGTTTGATGGACCAGGTACCTCTGGTACCACCCTGCCAGCACATCTCCCCCCTTCCCTCTGTTCCCCCACCCCGTGTCCGGCGATTGCTTTCCAATGAATTATTTACATAAGTTCTCAGCAGCGGCTGGACACAAAACCTCAGGTACAGAGAGCAGCAGCATGCTCCCGACCTTTCCCACCACCGGACAAACGGAGCCAGCAGCACGAGGCGGGCACACAAAAGCGCTGCGCCGGCCGGAGCACTGACCCCGCTGTGCCACAGCTACCTGCTGCTCTGCCACAATGGCCCCGCGGCCCCGGCCGGCCTGCCGGGGCGATGAAAAAGGGCCCGAGATAATAATGAGCCTGACTACCACTGCTCTCTTCAGAGAACTGAGTCAACTCCTTGGGAAGAAAGGAAAAAAAAAAAAGAAAAACCCCTCTTGGATAATAAAGAAGTAACAAATGAAGACTGAAAGCCTATAGAAGGCGTCTTAACCCAGTGAAGAAAAAAAATGTCAACATCTGTGGAGCTGTCTGCAAAAACAGACCAAACCCCTAATGAATACCCTCTAGAAAAGACATTCACTCGAGGAAAGGCAAAAGGCTACATTTTTCTATGGAGGTATAAAGATTTTGATGAATCTGCCCTTTCCCTTTCCAGTGCAGTTGAACCAAGCACTAATGTTCATCTTCAGCTGTATTAAAGAGTGTGGAAGGGGGCAGAGGGGGGAAGAGTCTTGATCTGAAAGCTTACGGGGAGGGTGGATTTAGGGAGCCTGGATAGACGTCTGAGCGCTAAAGCAAGGAAGAAAAGCAACAGGCATTAGAGAAAATACTGTTTAACAAGAGTTTCCTTAGTCAACCCATTTGAGCAGAGATTGGTGCACCATAAACGTAATCCTCTTAGTGCTGACTTAAACGTGTTTGTACAAAACAGGGAAATATAATATGAATGTAATAGTCACGTTTGCTAAAATGCTTAATAAAAAGACAAAAGTCCTTTATTTTGATCTTCAGATCTGGTGTGGGCTTGGGGCACAGCAGATGTTTTCTCAGAAATCTGTTTGAAAAAAAAGAAAGAAATAGAGAATATGGTTGTGTCCCGGCTGGCTGTGTCACACGGCACCTCAGCAGCTTCCTGGGTTGGTCTCTGGAGAAGGCAGCCCTTGCCTAAGGAGCCCCCACACTCTCCAGAGTGCAAGGGGAACCACTGGGGGTTGAACCTAAAAACACTTGGTAGGGAGTACTTGGTAAGGCAGATTTCAGGTAAGGAGGCAGTGGCAATTTGCTGTGTCCAGAAGCTTTGTTGGGGGAAACAGAGCTAAGGAGTAGTCCCCGACTGGAAATGTTGCAGACAGAGTCAGACCCAGTCACAGCTGCTGTGGAGGGACATAACAGCCATCCTCAGGTGCATCCCACCTTGTGCTACGGATGCAGTGGGAAAACTGATGGGTGGAGTTGTAATCACCATCCTAACTTCTGCATTAATCACAGATGAATTTGAAAGACATAAACAAAATGTTGCATGTTTTTTCTCTTTTTTTTTTGTTATATAGAATAATCATAGAAAATATTAAACTGAAATGGCAATATTTGGGTTTACTTTGCTTGATAAACATCTATTTAACATTAGCCAGTACAACTGTACAGCATCAACACTAATTGAAAGCCAGAAACCAGTAAAATAATGTGTTTTCCTCAGTGTTTCTCACACAGAAATCATCATCTTGCCCCAGGAAACTATGGCTCCTCCTTGGGCCAGCCTGGGTGGGTGCTGCTGGTTGGTGCTTGTTGGCTTACAGGACTTGGGTCAAATCTTGAATCAATGCCATGGTTTGTGCTGCTGTTTTTGGTCATGCCACAATGCCCTTATGATGCCACCTCCTGGAGATAAAGGGGTGAGATGGGGACAGGGCTGCTTGTGTTCTGCTGCAGCAAATGTCAGTGCAAATTAGGTAAAACTTGTTTCTTGAAGAAAATTTCCACTCTAATAAGAAAATAAATGCCTGGCAGTTTTGGAAGTACATCAATTGTTTTCTGGTATGGTCCACAATGTGTACAGAGAATGCAAGGCATTTTCTGTGGAGAGCAGATATTTTCCACAATAACAACATATTTTTGTTTAAGAAAAAATCATCCATTCTCCCAATTAAGAAGAAAGAAAAAGAGGCTTTGAAAGCAGATAGTTTCTGACTGCCAGGGTCCTGTGCTTGGGCACTGCAGCTGTGAGCAGGGATGGAGCACAGCAGTGGAGGGGAGCCTGGGGGTGGGAGGGTGAGGTGGTTTGGTACTTGTGCCTGGCTCCTGTTAGTGGGTATGTGTGGATGTTTGATGCCATGGGGTTCAGGTCCCTGGCATCAACTATCACTCTCTCTGTCACTTGTCACCAGGTGGGGAGTATGACAGGTTCTGTATTTCCCACCAGGCACCCGCCTGGGAAGGTCTGCCAGGGCCACCAAGACAGGTAGCAGCTCCAGGGAGAAAACAGGGGCATTTGGAGACAGACTAGTGGGAACATGACTATAATGCAGTTCATCCAGGTCTGTGCAGCCAAATGATGACGGCTGATAAGCTCTGGTGCTGGTCTCGAAGAATCAGTCCTGGTTTAGGTGTGAACGGGTGAAAACCAACCAACCTGCTGCCTGCAGAGCATGGGTACATTTTTGAGAATGGGAAAATAGGAACTTGTTGTTACGGTCCACTATCACGTTTTTCTTTGGAGGCAGCTTGACTAAGGGATAATTAAACATGGGTGGCTTTTCCACAGGACAAGTAAGCTCTTGGTGCTCAGGGCTGCTCCTCTGGGCAACAGTGCCCTTGCTCTGCTCTGGGCAGCAAACCCCATGTGTCACATTTTCCCAGGTGCCACAGGAGGCAGAGGAAGTGCTGGAGCAAGGCAGAGCAAAGTCCATCAAAACAGAGGCAAGGAGCCAGCAGTCACTTGTTGCTGCCCTGTCACCCCTTGCACCCGGGTCTGAACTTCCCAGGCGGAAGGCAGGGCGTGCAGCCCCATGTCAGGGAGCAGGGGGGCCGAGCACCGGCCAGTTGGGTCTGGAGCAGATAAATGCAAAGGGCTGACAAGCACAGCAGCCCTGGGGACAGGGGTAGCACATCCTTGGTGCCGCCCCCTGCTTCCTCCCACGTCTGCTTTGTTTCTCTTCCTATTATCCCACCGGTGAAGGCAGAGCCTCCAAACCCTGCTCTGTTTCCTTCCGGCACACCTGGCTCCCGAGCCTCCCGTGCTAAGGGCACATCTCTTCACCAGCAGCGTCGTTACTGTAACGGGAACGACGCAGTTTACACCCCAATAAACCCCAGGTCCTTCTGTGCAGGCTCCCCTTACGAGATGCTAATGCTTACAAGATGTGCAGCGCTGCGGGACAGCCCCGGGAACCAGCGCCCAGCGAGCGGCTCGTGTTTTACATCGCTCCGCAGCCGCAGCCTTTGCTAATTAATCCCAGGGACGAGCCTTCCGCTCTCGGCAGCCCCGCGGCCGCCGGGCGCCAGTGCCCACTGCGGCTCCCGGCCCCGCGGCGCAGCGCGCGGCTCCGTCCCGCCTGGAACGGGTGTCCCCGGCCGCAGCCCACCCTCGGTCCCCGCTGTCGCCTGCAGCTCGGGGACGTTGGGGACGTTTATAGCCCAGCGCCGGCCGCGGCGCGGCTCGGCTCGGCGGGATGCCCGGGCACCGGGGGAAGCACGGCATTGTCTCGCAGCGGCGTTGTGATCACACACTGCGTCTAACGTGATTTACATCCCATATTCGACCTCTGGCGACTTCAAAGCCTGGGCGAGAGGGGGATTAAGTGGAGGAGCTGGGGCCAGGGGAGCCGGGGAGTGGGGGCCTGGCTCACCTTTGAGCTCCCATCATCCCCTCCCCAGTGGACTCGGGATAATCATCTCCCTTTGTGCTGCCGAGGAAAGCTGGGGTGCAAACACAGGAACCTTGTCAATATTGGTTTTTGAGAAGACTTTTTTTCTATTCTCCCATGTCTGGAGTTTTTGTACCCAAATCCCTCCGGGTCTTCCCAGTCTTCCCCTGGGAAATCATGATCCCAGGGGTCCTGCTAACACCAGTCATTGATTGAAATTTCACACCCACCTGTTTGCACACAAGATTTAATTTGGTTGATTCTTCATGCCCTTTTCCTGCTTAATCGTCAACCTATTGACCTTAATATTAAAAGGGGGTAAGGGCGAGGGAGAAAGAGACTACATTTCTGTAAGGGAACAAAAGCTGCCAGAGAATAAAGTAGGCACAGCCAGCCCTGAGCTAATGAGACCCCGCCGCACGCAGGAGCAGGAAGCCCTGTGTGCCGCCCTTGGCTGGTGCCGTGCTCCTGTGTGAGAGGACACGTTTCACCGGCCATCCCTTTCCTTGCTGCCCTTTACAGGACCCACAAGTTTAATGTCATGAGGGACGGGAGACTGCCTTGGCTGAGCCTGAACACCTACCAGCCTGCTGGGGCTGTTTCTCCCCCTGCACTTGTGCAGGGTGAATGCGTCTTGCTGAAATGTTTCCTGTTCAATGGAAGATGCCCTAGGATGGAGGAAACTTGGCTCCAGCAATGAAGCAAAAGCAGCAGCAGTGGACACAGGTCAACGTGCGCTGGTCCATCTGTGCCTTATTTGGGTGCTGTGCTGTGACTCTTAAACACACATCAAAGCAGCTTAGTGCCACAGCCTGCCCCCAGTGTAATGCTGCACCCAACTCCTGCTCCAGACCCGGCCCTGTGAGCTGGGGCTGGACCAGTAGCCCAGCTATGCATCTTGTGCCTGGCACCAGGCAGGCTGTGGGGCAGAGCTGCCCTGGCCTGTGAACTAAACAGTGCGTGGGCTCGCTCAGCCCCTACACTGGCAGTCACTGGAGCAGCCCTGCAGCACGTGTCTGCCACAGTGTGGTGGCCAGGTGGCCTCCCTGCTCTCTGGGGGTCAGGCTGCTCCCACGCTTGCTCTTCCTCAGAGCACAGGCAGGGGAAGGGCAGGAGAAAAGGCTTTGGAAGCCCATAGAAGTTGGAGTGAGGGAAACATAGCCTTTCACAGCCTGGTGGAAGGAGGGCTGGGACTGTCCATTCCCGCTGGCTGGACCGACAGGATGCACAGAAACCTGTGGGATGCCAGGCTGTACTGGGACTCTGGGGACAGCAGGAGCGACTGGGTGCACCAGTAAAGGCAGGACACAGCCCACACAGCCCCACATGTGGTGTGTGCACCCATGGGCTTGGCATGCAGCTGCTCCTTGCCAGAGGCATGTGTCCATGCCAGAGGTGGGATTCCAAGCAGCAACTCTGAATGGGCGATATCAGCCAGCCCAGACCCTGGAGGGCTCTGACCACCTTCCACACTTCCCCCTCTTTAATGGGGTAGAGCTTTTGGCGGTTTCTGCACTTGCAGATAATCTGCCTGCTGGAAAACCAAAAAGGAGAAGGAGGACTATTTTTTACCCCGCTCTGCGTTTGCTGACATGAAACCGGAGCTGTGTGGGAGCGGGCGAGCGTGTGGCTGTGCTCACACGTGTGTGTGGCGAGCCGCCTGTGTCCCGGCCTGGCTGGGGCCGTGCCGGGGGAGCGTGCGGGTGCGGGTGCATGTGCGCCTTCCCAGGGGGACCGCCTTGGTCTGCAGAGTGCCGTCGTGTTTATTTAATATCTGACGTCCCTTCTGTCTTCAGCGCTGACATCAGTTAATGAGTGTCTGAGCACTCATTGCTCAGACAATGAGCAATGGAGCCCAGATGTTCCCTGGCGGTGGCCTCCCTTCCTTCACCAGTGTTATGTGGGTGATAAAAAAATCCAAGGGGGAGTTGCATTTTGGCCACTGTTGTTCCAGGGCCATTCTAGGAGCACATGGAGGGCTTGCAGGTCAGCTAACCCAGTAGGGATGCCCACACACAGGCAGCTCCTGCCCCAGCCTCTCTGAACCCGGAGCTGGGCACAAGCAACGTGGGTGTCAGGGAGCAGGGGCTGTGCAAAGTGCAGGAGGCGAAAGCAACTGGCAGATGGGCTGATCTCCAGAACCTCCCCGAGCATCTCCCTGCCCCAACTGCAGCAAAAGGCTTTTTTGCCAGCTGTGCCCGGCTGCCACGCTGCTGGCATGCTCCCTTGCCAACCAGAGATTAACACTGCAGCCTGTCATTTCATAAATACCCTCACCCAAGAAACAAGAGACAGACATGGCCTTATCAGAGAGCCACAGCGCTGCTGGGGCCCACACACACCCAGCTGAGCACCATGCTGTGGCTCTGCAGCTGCACAGGGACTCTGTGTGCCCCCAGGATTTGTCCTGTAGAGGTGGAGCAGAGTCAGTGGAATACTCCTGACTGGTTTGGAGTTTCAGAGACTCCCCTCTGCGTTTTCTACCATCAGTAGGACATGCCACTAAGGAAGATGCTCAGGTGGCATGTGGGGGGTAGCCCAACTTCTTGCTCTTGCAGGGGCTTAGTATGTGCCCAGTGCTAATGATTAGATGTTATTCTTTAGTTGGGAATGAATAATTAGAACATATGGTTCTAGAGAATAATGTGTGGGATGGTGTTATTTTTAGAAATTATGTCGTGGTGGCATCACTTCCTAAAGGGACGCGCGTGACAGGGAGCATAACCAGCAGATCGGCCTGACCAGCAAATAACCCCTTGCACGGTTTCCATATTGCCTTTTTAAACAGGAAGGGAACATGATACGAACGCTATGCGAATTATGATCTGAAAAGTTTTCCTGGTGGGTTGTCACATGAGTTGTTAGTGTCATTCTTTGACATGTACACTCAAAGCCTTTCTGCACCGGTGACTTAACCCTCTCACCCCTCAAGAGGGCTGCCAGGTGGAGCTTTTCTTCCCCACCTTTTGGATCTTGCCCTTTTCTCAGGTACCCCGAGATGTGATTTCACACCAATGCCTGAGCAAGAGCTCCCCATCTGTTTAATATTGGCTGCAGCTTGAGGGGCTGGTGAGCCAGGGCAGGCAGGGAGACATGATGCTCACCCTGGTGCTGCCAGGCTGAGAAATGGCCAAATAATCCCTCCTGTGCACTACCACCGCCTTGTCCCAGAGCATCCTCAGCCCCTGAAACCTTGTCTAGGCCAGGCCAGGAGCATGTGGAGGCCCACTTGAGCCAGTGGGGCTGTGTGTGTGGGCGGGGGTCCCTGCCTGCACGTGTGTTCATCTCCTTCTGGGCTGCCTTGGCCGCAGCTCCGCGCAGAGCTCAGCTGCACTCTGGCCAGGGAACATCCGCTGTGGAAACCTGGGAGGAGCTGACAATCCCCAAAGATTGGCTGCACACCCAGCCAAGCAAGAGCTGCTGGCTTCCAGCCTAATTCATTGCAAATGTGCTTCCATGTGGTTCCAATCTGGAGCCCCTGCTTCCCCCGCCCCCGTGCTGCCCCCGCAGGGTTCAGCAGGGGCTGGGAGCAGCCGCGCAGGGCAGAGCCAGGAGCAGCTCAGTGCTGGTTCCCTGGCCCCAAGATATGTCCCCCAGCCAGTTCTCTCCTGGGGGCCATAGGGAACCTCCACCAGGGTGTGAGAGAAGTTCACAGAAAATTCCTGCTGGGGACACAATGTCCGGAATGGTCCTCACTGGCCTGCACCCTGTGGAGGGACTAACATCACTCCTTTGCCCTTAGCCCAGCCCCAGGCATCATCTTCCCACCGGGATTTGATTTTCGTCTGCCAAAGGGCTTTTGGCAGGCGGCGCTGGGCTGGCAGCCAGCAGTGCCTAGCATCCTAATTTAGCCTTCACTTCACCCCCCCAGCTGTCGTTCTGTCGCTCATGGCTGTGGCTGCCCCTCGCTGTCCTTGGGCACAGGTGGGCTCTGTGGGCACACCCCCCTGTCCTGCCAGGGAGGCAGGCTTGGGGCAGTAGAGAGATAAGCTGGGTCCTGCTGGCTGCTGCCAGGGCTGACCCCTGTGCCTGCTCTATCCTGGCTCTGCTGTGCCGTGCCCATCAGCCCTTGGCAGTGACGGGGACACAGCGTCACCCGGACACCCCTCTCACAATGGCTCCAGCAGAGATGTCCCAGGGCAGCGATGTCCCAGGGGCTCCTGAGCCCCCCTGCTCCTGCAGTTCCTTGCTGGACTTTGTTTTCCCCAGAAACATCTCCCGCAGGAGCAGGGAAGCTCTCTCAGCCCCCCAGCACAGGTGTTGTGGGGACTCAGGACCAGGGAGATCCCAACTGACACCCTGCTGCACGGTCCCAGCACCAGCTTTTCCAAGCAGGTCTTCTCCTCATCCCATGCATGCACCTGGGTTTAACATCTCAAACTAGTACAAACAACATATATTCACTTCAGATCTTCTCCCTGAGGGTTCTTCCTTGTCTTCTGGGGTCCTTGCCTATGTCCTGCAATGCCCCTTCAGTGCTGCCAAGCAATTTTAAGCTCAATTTAAAATGAGTCCAGACTCAAACACCCTCTCCCCACAAGCTCATGCATTTGCAATGAGATTGCATCAAAGCTTCAAAATAGTCAGTAAAAAAATTGCTCATTAAGCAAAGTTGTGGGCCCTCTCCTCTCCTTTGTTTATCACAGAACTAAAAATGCCTGGCACAAGTTTAACCCTCAGACCATTGAAATAAAATGGCATAAAATGAGTTCAGCTCTCCTCAGGTTTCAGGAGAATCAGAGTGAAGCATGTGGGGGAGTGAGCAGTACTGGGGCCAGCACCTGGAATAACATGTTTGGTGTTGGTGCAGGAGTGGTAAAGGAAATGAGCAAAGAGCTGGGATCAGCACGGTGGTGGCCGGGCAGGCTGGGCTGTGATGGTCTTTGCATCACCCCTCACCAAATTCAGAGCCCCCTGCAGGCAGTGCTCTGCCGCCTCAGGGTGGCTGCACTGCGGCCAGGGGCAGCATGGCCCTCTGGGCAGTGTCCAGAGCACTGCCAATGTCACCTGGACATGTGGCTGCTGTGGCGGGGATGAGGAGGTGAGGTCATTCCATCACCCCTTGCCTCCAGCCATCGGGTGGATCGAGGTGCCAATAGAAGGGAAATCTCCTTGCCAGTGCTTTTGGACCCTGGGAAATGAGCATCTCAGCTAAAATACAGCAGCAGCAGAGAGGACTGGGGAGGCTATAGGAGGGCGGGGGTGATCACTGCCAAGGCTTTTGTCACTTGCTGTCACAGCAAGGCAATGCTGGGATGAGCTTGGGTGGACCTTGCAGAGCACGGGGTGCATGGGAAGCTGCAAATCTACAAGGCTGGATGCCCTTCCTCCACAAAAAGCCAGGCTAATCTCTTTGATGGGACTCAGGGCTGCTATCACCCTTGAGGGGCAGTGGGCAAGAGCTGATGCCTCATGGCCTGCGGGGTGTTCAGCCCTTGCTGCTCTGGGGTGCTGCTGTGCTGGAGTGCTGCTGCCCTGGTGCAGCCAGGCGTTGTGCTTGTCCTTTCAAGATCAGAAAGGATTTAGGGCTGACACTAGCTCTAGTACGTGGAGAAAAGCGTACAGCAGGGTAATTAAAGTGTAAGAGTGAGGCTGGGTTTACCTTTAATGGCTTGCAGCTGCAAATATTTTTGTCTTCCCAAGTCCACTTGTAAGCTGTCTAGCTGTATTTCTCATCCTGGCCAATTAGATTCCCATGTGTGCTGCAGAAGTGGAAATACAGAAAGTGAATAATCCTCCAATTCTGCTCTTTGCTACAGGGGCCTTTGAACCTCTGGCTGCCGGGGCTCCCTTCTACCCCATCCCCATCACCACTCCATCCACCCCTCTCCACACCGGTCCTAGCTCCCCTCTTTGCAATCAAACTTCAGCAAATCTGCTTTGGGCATCACCATGATTCATCTTCAAGCTTTTCTGATCAAAGCTACAGGCTGTTTCTCCTCCCTCCCCATCCCCTTTTTGCTGAGCTTTACAGCAATTTTCCCTTTTGGATGCTGGTTTCCTGCCAGAAGTTCCACTCTAAAATCAAAAGGGGCAGTCCATTAATACCAGGCAGCTGTAACAAGTACACTACTGTGTTGTCTTTTCCAAGGTATCTAGGATTTTTAATAAAATGCTGGGTGTGGAGAGCTGGTTGCCTGCAAGAAAGGGGAGGCAAAAGAAGAGGAAGAGGGAGCTGGCAGAAACCACGGTACCATAGAATGCAGCCCAGAGGTGCAGCGCCCAGGGTGTGCTTGGTGCTGCATGGTGGTGGGAACAGTGAAGGAGGCACTCGGCAGTCTCCCGGCTCCCTTCCAGCACCAGGATCAGGTATCGGTCGGAAAACGCTGCTCACTTTGATCTCTGTGGGCTGACAAGGCTCTGTGCCAGGACCCACGCTGTGGAAACAGGCTGCCTGCCCTGGCTGTCCTGCACCGGGAGCCACGGCTGCCGGGGCGGCTCACTCCAGGACACCCACGCACCAGCTGGGAAGCTGGTAGGGAGCTTTGATAAGTGCAGTGGGCTGTAAACCTGAAACAGCCATAGCCATGAAGAGCCCAGGCCCTCGTTCAGTCAGGTTTGGGTCTCTCTGGGAAATGTCTGTATTATTCTCAGCCCAGCTGGGGAAGGTCTCCAAGACCTTCTGTCTCATTCCCCATGGGGGACATCAGCCAGCACCCAGTGGGGCCACATGCAAACTGCTTTGTCCAGTCAGGAGGTGTGAATGATGCCTCTCAAATTCCCAGCAAACATAGCCAAGCTGCTGGAGACAGGTGGGCAGAGCCAACCCCAGACAGGGCTGCCACAGCAGCCAGTTCAGTTGAGCACCCCTTTCTGTAAATCCCTGGAGATCCTGCCCTCTGCTCCTGTGGGGTGCACAGAGCACCCTATGGCAGGGGGGCTGAAGGCAGGGAGGCAGATTTCTGCACTAGAGTTTGGGAGCAGCGGGGCAGAGGGGCCGACCCTATGGGCTCGCCACTGCAAGTCAAGGTGAGGCCGGGCTGGGAGCAGATGGGACCTGCTCTACTGGTGAAAGAGAGTTTCTGCTATTTATGCTAAGCGGTGGGAATGCTTCTCAAGCATTTCGGATGGCTCTGTAATGAGGCCGGCCTAAATATGCCAGCATTGTTTGTGCTGGACAATTAAAAGCTCCCCCTTGCCACATGAACGGTGTCTCTGGTGGCGGAAGGGCCCGGGAAGGCGCGGGCGAGGGCAGCCACAAAGCCCGCCTTTTGTTCCATGCTCCTTTGAACCCGCTCAAAGCCCCCGTTTCAAGGGGTGGCTTTTGTTTCCTTTTCAGCGGGCCTGAACCCAGAGCCGCCTGTTGTTTAGCAACACAGAAATGTGACCTTAATTGACTCTACTCTCGGGTGCACTGTGTAAATCACTTCTGGCACCCAGGGGAGTGAGTGACGTGCCCCCCTCCTTCCCAAATCCCAGTACACCGAGGGAGCATCCTCCCTCCTGCTCCTGATCCCCGGCAGAGTGAACCCCAGCTCTGTGCATCCCCATGTCGCAAGCTGGCAGGGAAATGGGATGGGAAATAGGGCTGGGAATACTCATGTCTCTGTGGCAAAGGGTTTCCCATTTTCACGGGAGAACTGATAAAACTGTTTCCCTCTGTTCTTCAAACCCTCTTTGCAATCCAGTGCCTCCTGGTTTTGTTTACAGTCCAGCTGGGCTGGTAAGCCTCTTCACCTACCTTCCCTGGGACTCACCGGGTTAAAGCTTATTGCAAGATAAATTAAAAGATGATGATGAAAATGATTAAGCGATGAAAAGGTAACAACTCCTCCTGTGAACGTCTGACACACACTTAGCCAGACGACTTATTTGTAGGATACCAGGGGGCTGATACATTAACAGATATAATTTGCGCTCTCCCGAGGAGAGGTTAAGGACTGGGAGCACGGCTCCCTGGGAGCTGCCCCGTCTCTCCACCTCGCCTGCCCTGGCCTTAATCAAGCGATCATCTCAGCCCGTGCCTTGCTGGCCCCCTCTCTTCTTTCAATGGGGGAAAATTTGCAGACAAATTCCTGCCAGCGGGATGTTGGAGCTCTCCTGCATGGTGGGATAAAGATACCTGTCACCTCCACCCGGCCCTGCCGCTGGCTCATGCTGGGAGCGTCGTTCAAGGAGCACCATGCTGATACCCTTATTTGATTACGCCTCTTCATGCCTTCCTCTGTGCGGGAAGAGCTATTCAACAGCGGCACCGCTGCGTTCCCAGCATGGGCTGCCCCACTGCTGGCCTTTTGTTAGCCCCACTGGCAGCACGCCGGGCATCGGGGCTGCACACAGGGTCCCCACGCCACCGCCTCGGGCCAGGGCCCTTCCCAATGCTTTGCAACAAGGCCTTGGCCAGGCTGTTGAGTTTTAACCACAAAAATTGCGAGAATGAGGGGATAATAGGACTTAAATAGAAATATGAATGGCTCCATGAGATAAAGACTCTGTTCCTCCTGCTTCACCGTGCTTTTGGCACAATGGAGATAGGGCTGCCAAGTACCCGTTAGATCCTAGGGGCATGTTAACAGGATCTGCTCTGGGTGCTGCTGGTTGCTGGGTGATCCAGCTCCTCTGAGGTCTCAGAAGCTTTTGGTCAAGTTTGTGAGCTTGCAGAGAGGGGATCAACAATCCCTCTGCTCAGGAGTTGGCAGATCAGCACCTGGAGAACCCCTGGGCACCAAGAGCTGCAATCTCCATGGAAACACCGTTTTGCAGATTCCCTGGCCAGAACGACGCACCCCATGTCACCCTATCCACTGCTCCTGAACAGTGCCACATGTTCTGTGCCTTGTCCCAAGGAGCAGTGGTGACCACCTCACCAGAAGAGAAGATGTGCGCCTCTGTAGCCCAAGCAGAGGGGACCCAGTGCTGTCCCAGCTCTCAGCCTTTCTGCCATCCCCAAAAGTTTCTTGTAGCTTATGTTAAGGTAAAATATGTTGCTCCAGGTGATACAGAGGTGTGAGTTCCCAGCCAGCCCTGAAGCAGCCTGGGGAGGGCAGCGTGTGTTCCTGCCTCTCCTTCTGGAGTTAATCACCTGGGCTGCTGGAAATGTGGAGCAATTGGCCTTTGTTTTGCCTTTCCCTGCTAGATTAAAGAGCTCTTAAGTACCTGGTTTGTTATTTCTGCCAGGATACTTTCGAACCAAAGTCCTTGTGACTGCAATCAAGCCACCTCTTGATCTTCTTCCTGATAAACTAAGTAGGCTGAGTGTCCTGTCTGCCCCCATCGGAAATGTCCTCAGTCCTTGTCTGGCTCTCCTGGGGTTTCTCTGCAGGCTCTCCAGCTTAGGCACAGCCTGCTTTGGCGATGGCTTCAATTGTGTCAGGATTGTACCTGTTGGTGCAAAGTGACTCTCCTGTGTCAGCTCCTGCAAAACAGCCCTGAAGTCTTGCAAAGCCAGCAGTGGAAGGGACAAACAAACAAAAGGCTCTACAAATCTCCCTGCCTGCACAGCTGCAAATTCCCCCACCAAGCCTGAAGACTTTGGGCATCTGCCCCTTTTCCCCTTCCCCACACCAAAGTTTACTCTGAGCATAATCCCCCCTCAAATCTCCCTTCAGTGAGTTCTGCTCTGCCGTGCAGGAGGAAGGCTCTGGGGAGCTGTGCTGCAATGAGCATGGCTGGGGCTGAGCATCTCTGGAAGTGAGGGGCCTCTCCAAGTGGTCAGGGAGGGGCCCGTGAAGGCCAGTCCTCACCCAGGTATCATACCCATCCCGTGATCCTCAACACCAGCTCCAGGCTCTCAGAGAACCCCAATGGCTCTGGTGCCAATTGCTGCCTGTTTCTTTACCTTAGAAACGGATGGGCCTACCTATACATGGCTGGTTAGAGAGTGGTGACCTGGGTGGCCAGTGCAGTGAGGATAACATCTGGGACCTTGGACACAAGGTGTCACCTGCAGGAGCCCAGTCCTTTGAGCCACAGTGCAAGCAGCACCTGTGGTCTTTGGCAGCTTCACAGTCACTGTGCAGAGAAGTGCCAAATGGGCCAAATCACCACTGTGTTTGAACAGATAAAATGACAGTCTGGTACTTAATTAAAGCAATCTTCAATATCTTACTTTTGACTGAAATGCCCTGCAACACATATTGCAGGTGCTATGCAGACTGGGGCTAGCTCTTGTTATCAAGTGCTTCCTGCCCTGCAGGGATCATCTCCCAGTCTCTGGTGCTGAGCTGGCCCTGCAACCCTGTGCATGCTTAGCGCCCCGGCCGAAAAGTGGCATTTGCAGGACTCAGGTCACTGCCCCCCAGCAAAGGAGCTTTCGGCTGAGCCCCAGCAGCATGTCCTGCCACCGGCACCTCCTGAAAGGGACCTTCCGCTGCAGCCCCAGCCCATTGTCCAGAGGGATAATTGGAGGGAGAAGTGAAACGGGGCTGTAATGAATTCTGCAGCTATTCAACAGGGCCGGGAGGCAGAAAGCTCGCTGCTCCTGACAAAGTGCTGAGGCTGCTACTTCCATTCAGTGTCCAGAGGGGAGGTCTCCGGAGGGCAACTCACCCTTGAGGAGGCTCTAGGGTTGAAACAACACCCACCATCTTAAGTTTTACTCCTTCTGTGCAAACGTGCTCTGACGTGGCTGTGCATAGGGTCCTTCCCTGCGGGCTTGTCAGGGAACTGTTGGTACTTCCCAGCTCACACTTGAGGTATCAGGGTGTTCCCATCACTGTGTTCTGCTGACACCAGCCTCAGCTCTGCTGTCCTTCTCCCCAGGCTGCCCTCACAGGCTCTGCCTGGCCAAGTATTTCTTCATTCGTCCCTGGGGTCCCATGCAAAACTTCCTCAGCCACAGTGACCCCAGAGACTAGCACCTGACCCACTCCAGCATCCAGCAGCACACACACAGCTTTCCCAGAACCCTGCCAGGGACTAGATTGCCCTCTTCCCATATTTTTTGGGGGAATGGAGCAGCTCTGGAGAGGGTACCCAGTTTGGGGGTGGATGGAAAATCTGTGCTACTCTTTCCAGGCATCCTGAGGCTGTGAAGGGCTGGACAGCAAAGCATCTGTGTGGTCCCTCCTGCGCAGGCAGAGCCTTGTGGAGGGCAGCTCCTCTCCCACACGCTCCTGCCGGTAGCTGGCTGTCTCCAGACATCTTGCATCACTTTGCTCAGCCCTGCCGCAGCTGCAGCTGAGCTCCTGCTGGGATCTCACACTCAGGGTGGGGTTCCCCCTTCCCAAAAGCCTCCTGGCAGCATCTGGCTGGAGGCGGGGACACTGTTAGGAGCAGTCCCCTGGGATGCTGGGGCAGCTCTGGCACAGAAGCTGGGTCTGTGGTGCCTGAGCCCTTGGGGACAGCTTTCTGTCAACTTGCCCGGGCTGCGGAGGGATTGGTGGCAGAAGATCTAGAAGCCTGTGCAGGGGTTGGCCTCCTGCACATGAAGCCTAAGGGAGTGCCCAGCTGCCTTCCTGGTGCAGACAGACACATGGGGGCAGTGAGCTGGTGTCACAGGGCAGTCCCCATGGATGCTGGCAGTGCCCTTGCCCTGAGGTGCATCTGTCTTATTTTACATCCAGATGCTCTTTAAGCAAATGCATAAGTAAACCCCTTCTCCTTCTTGCCATTGGGATGACACAGTTTCGGACCTTGGAAGAGGAAGGTAGCTCTTTTGTCTCCAGCCCAGTAAACCAGGTGAACGTACAATCAGCAAATTGCTAGCAATTACAGCCATCACAATTTTCTGCATCAGTGCCATAAACAAGTGGGAGGGGGAACCCGGAGCACAGCACCCTGAAGAGCAAGAGAAGACAAACAGGACTATGTTCCAAGGTTTAGAGCAGGCTGCAGGCATCTGCAGCCCAGTGCTGTTCTTCCTAGCCCGTGGTGCTCTTGTAACACCTTTGCTCAGTGGAGTTTAGCAGGCTGTCTCAAGCCCCAAGAAAAGCCCTCCTGACCCTCCTGGGAAATGACTCCAGCAAGTAATAAACTGGCTCGTGTTTACTTGGAGAGGGGTGTCTTGTCAGGCTTTAATACAAGAGAGACAGCTCTGAGCTGTGAAATGTGGCTGACACCAGAGCCATGGCTGGAGCAACCCACAACCACCAGCACATGCATGGGACCAGCTGGGTCTGAGCCTCCCCTGTGAAGGGTGGGAGGCCATGGACAGTCCATCCTGTCAGACCTTTTCCTGTCCTTTTTCACATAGGTAATGGTTAACCAGCTGCAACTACAGCATGCTCCAACAGACTGGCAAACACTGAGCGATAAGAGAGCCCCTCACCCCATGCAAGATCTGCAGTGGGGGCGAGGATGAGAGAAGAGGGAGTGGTGACTGTGCTGTGGGCTGACCCAGCCTGGGAGGAGCTTCCCAAGAGGTTCTCTGTGACCCTCGTGCTCACCGTGACACTGGCTGAGCAAGCACAATGCAGCTCTTAGCCATGCCCCTCTCCCCTTTGCCTGTTTTTGGGCTCTCATCCCACAGCCCTCATCCATTACTTCAGCCGTGGGTGGCCATGGTGGTCCAGCTCCTCATCTCTTTGAGGAGACATGACCCCACTCAGCCTGTGCCCAGCACCAGATCCACTCTCAAACTCTGGGGGCAGCTGCCCCGAACAGGCAGCACCGCAGGCAGGGGGCTGCCCACAGGCTCTGCCTGCAGCCTGCCTGCACGCAGCTGAGCCCAGCGGGGAAGGCAGCGAGCGCCAGCCCTGTCTATGAGCACAAACATCTGCTTGGAGCCTGCTCAGAAACACCAGCCCGGGCTGTCCAGCTGCCAGCCTCTGTTTCGAAGCACAACAAAAGCTGAAGGATGGCTGAAAGCAAATGCCCCGTGGGAAGGGAAGTGCAGAGCTCTGTACTGTGGGACACACCAGCACTGATCCCACAGTGAGGAGAGAGGCTTGGCTGCAGGGAAAAAGGAAGCATCCATCAGGCCTGTCAGAGTCTTTGCCATGAGACCCTTGTGCAGCTGATGACCAACCAGAGCCCTCCCAGATGCAGAGCTAGGGATTAAGTGCTCTGATTTCCATGTCCATTCACCATGCAGGGGACTGGTTTGGTTGGAAACACTGCTTACTGGAAGGATTGGTCCCGATGCATCATCATGTCAAAGCTCCCCCTTCCTTTCCAGACTCAACATCTCCTCCAGCACCCACTGTGATGCAGCCCTGAAGGATGTCCTGGCTCCTCTTCCCCAGCCATGCAGGTCTCCAGTGTTGCTTTGCATTTACACGTTGCTGTTGAACGCCTGAGTGCAATGGACCATTTGCTCTCCCCTGCCATAAACAGGATTCATTTCACTGCTGGAACAAAGGCAGGTTGTCTTCTAGGTCCGGACACAAGCCTTCTGCTGATGCAGGCAGGGATGATGCTCAACCTGATACTGGAGATGCAAAAGAGCCAAATGTTTCCCAAGTCTGGCAGGATCAGCCTGTGTTGGTCTTTCTTTATACCAGTCATAGCATCAGTGAGGATGCTGCTGGGCTGGAGGGGCTGGGGCCCAGTACCGCTTCCTCTGTTTGGCAGATGCCCCATGTGTGTCAGCACTGCCAAATGAGATGGGGGTTTATCTGTGCCTGGGCTGCAGCAGGGCTGTGAGGGCCAGAGCCAGGCAAGATACGTAATTGAGGTTCAGCATGTGTCTATATCCTGCTTCCTCTCTTGCTCCAAACACTGTCCAGATTTCCAGCGTCAGAGGGAGAAACACCAGCCAGATTGTTTTACAGTTTCTAGAACTCATAATGTTTTCCAGAGAACAGAGCTACAGCCCATCTTCTGCAGTAGGATAAGCTGTGGGAGCCTCCAGTCATTGCTGACAGCCCTCTTTTTAAAGGGGTATTCCTGTCTGAGCATTGAGGAGCCACTCTGGGGGTCACATCCACACCATCCTTCACTTTCACTGCTGGGACCAAAGCTCCTTCGCAGTGGGTGGCTCCAGTGAGCTGATGGGTGCCCCCTTTGACTCCCTGCACATCCCACACACACAGACAAGTTTCATTCCCTGAGTCAACTCCATGTTTACCATAATAGAGTTTAGACCTCTGGTTCCTAATTTAATCATGGTGCAGTGACATGACAACAGGTCAAGCTGTGTGTTCCCAGGAAGGGACCTGAACACAGCAATCCTTGTGGTTTTATACCCTCATAGTCTGTGTTGTATGCGCCTCTTGGTCCAATGGTGATATTTAATCTGCGGTCTCCTCGCTCTTCATTGGGTCCTGCAGAGTCTCTGGGTGACTGGCCACCTCCCTGCTGGGCTGTGTCACAGGTCCCCATGTCCTTTGTTAGGCAAACGATTGGTGCCAGTTCACAGCTCCTGTTCTGCAGCTCCAGCCATTTCTCCCTGTCCAGGGAACAACCTGCAGCTTGCACACCAAGGTACCTGCACTAAGTATATTCCTCAACACTTTTGACCTCCTCAGCAGCAAGAGAAAGCTGACAAAACAACAGAAAAAAAAGGTCACCATTGGGAAGGCTCTTGCAAGGGACCCCCGTGCACCCATATCCAGAGCAGTGTGTGCCATCCCGTCTCCGAGCAGAGAGCAGCCTCCTCCTGGCACAGCCTGGGAGATGTCCCCATTGCAGGGCAGGCACGATCGCTGTTGGTCCCGGTACCGGCGTGGCTGGGTGGTGTGATGAGAGCCAACAGCCCAGGGATGGTGTGTGACCCCCACCTGGGGAGAAAGAATCCACCAGAGGCCCCACTCCAGGAGCAATTTTAGGGATGAGTTTTACTGAGGTGCTATGCAACAGCAGGCTGGATCAGACAGGCCGTGTTTCCTTGCGGGGCTGGGAGGACACAGAGAGAGATACGGCTTTGCAGGCACTCACAGGGTGACCCAGCCCTGGCTCCCAGCCCCTGAGCCACCTCATGTCTCAGTCCTGCAGTGAGGCTGAGTCCCAGCCTCTGTTCTAGCAGCGCTGCCCGAGCCACGCCGTTGTGCTGGCAGGCTCATTACAGCAGGTCTGGTTTTAATTAAGCAGGATGCTGCTTTTGTAGAGCTGAACCCCTCGGGAGTTTGGGTATAGAGCCTTCACCCCTGTGGCTCCTGCTGCTCACCCCTGTGTGCAGGGCAGCAGGCAGGGGGGAGCCGATGTCAGAGGCTTTGGGAGCACGTGCTGGGGTGGCATGTCCCACCCATACAGGATGTTGGCTGTGTCCCCAGGGTGACAGGGCATGGTGCAGTCTGTACCATGCCCTGTGCTGAGTGTTTGCTCTCTTGGGGCCAGAAGGCAAAGCCTAGGGCTCTTATCGCACCAGGCAGATAAGGGTTAATGCCCCAGCAGTTGTGCTGAGCTGGCTTTATTGGCAATAAACCCCTTCTGGGAGCAGCTTCCTAATCATTACAGATTGCAAGTAGCCCTACCTCCAAGGCTGTCCTTCAGCAACAGCACCTCTGCCCTGCCCTGCTGCCCCTGCACTCCCCTTGGCAAACACACCAGGAGCAAGCCCCTCCAACCCCACACCCCTTCAGTGCCACATCCCCCTCACAAACCTTCACTATGGTGCTGGCACAAGGGACACGTACCCCCAGCCTGCTCCCAGTGCTCAGTGTGGATGCTAGCGCAGGACTGAGCAGGAAAACGGTCCAGAGGCTACGGCCTATGTGGGTCATATCACAGTCCTTGGATAACTGAAAGGCACTGGAATGAGGAGCTGGTACCCCTGGGGCACAGCTCTGCTCGGGCATAGACATCAGAAATCACTCCTGCTGCAGAGGCTGGGAAGGGGAGAAGATTGTCACAGCCGTTCCCAGCACCAGCTGATCGAATGGCCACAAATGTTTAATAAATGGGAGTGTAGTCATTTGTCTGGGCTGATCCCCTCAGGAAGTCTGTGCTCCGCAAAACAAACCCGGCTTTTGTTCGACTTGTTTTAAGTAAAACACGTCACCCCTGTAAATCACAGGTCCCCTTCCCTGCCCCAGGGGCAGCGGCAGAGCGAAGGGGGGTTGCTGGCCTAGAGGTGCTGGTGCAAGCCAGAGCCACGGGCTGGCAAGTCCGGTCGCACCATCGGGCTGTGCGTCCTAACTGGAAGCCGTGGGGCGGGAGCATCCCGGCCCCCGCAGCCTTCCCAACCTGCTTACACGCTCCGTTGCACGCAGCCCCCAGGCAGGTCTGCAGCGCTGCTCCCGGGGGACTCCTGTCCGGGCTCCCCCAAATCCCAACCCGGCTGCCAGGCTGCTTTTTCACCACCCCGCACTCCCTGCGGGCCGGACGCCTGGATGCCAGCCCAAGGTCAGCCGTCGGCTGCGGGCCCTTGGCNGTGCGGCGGCAGCGGCGCGCTCCCGCCCGCGCTCCCCACACCGCTGGCAGCCCGCCACCGCGCCGGGGGTTCGCTCCTTTCTCACGACCTCTCAGGTTCCTGAGCTCATCTGGGAGCTATTCATTTCCTGCCAGAAAACAGCCTTGCCTGCTAAAAAAACCACCTTGGCCGCAGAGCGGCCCAGGGCTTGGTACGAGGGCTCTCCCGGCTTAAATCATAAAGCTCCGGCTGTCTGGCTGGAATCAAAGGCAGGGCGGGCGTGGGGGGGGGCCGCGGGGGCCTGTGCCATATGGTAGCACTTAAGAGCCAAGGAGGAAGCAAGGAGGGGCTTTTGCACCGCTCACGAGGAGTGTGGGAAAAGTTAATTGACTTTAATGACAGGTTTCCCGGGACGGCAGCAGCAGCAGATGGAAAGGAGCTGCGGGGATGCGAGGGGCAGCCGGGGCTGTAAGCTCCGTGGTGGGTGGGGGGCAAGGCAGGGTGTTGGGAAGGCAGGAAAAGCCCCCTGCCTATGAATCCCCGTGCAGGTGCACTACAGGCAGAGATTGTAGCACTGTTCCTTCCAGATCAGCACCCTCCAATCTGCAAATGCACCCACAGGATTGTGGCAAAGTGCTGACCAACCCAAGAGTGGTCATGAGAGAGATGGATCTGCCTCCAGCCCTTCCCAAGATCCCCTCTGCTGGCAGACAGGGCTCACCAAGATGTCCAGGGAAGCCAACAGAATCTGCATCCCACCTAGCAGCACTAAGTCCAGTCCCTTTTCCTACCTGTCCTGCACAGTCCCCCATGCAGAGTCATAGCTCAGCCCTGTACCTTCCCTGGCAATTCCCCACCCCTCCCTTACCCTTGTCTGCTCATCCCACAGCATCAGTTTAAAAGCATTTGCTGCACCTGAAGGAGAATTCCCACACACAATGATCCACAGACCCACAGCCTGCATTTGTCATCCCAATTTGTCATGGGCTCAGTGAACTGGCACCAAGAGCATAGCTCTTGGAAATTGCTCTGATCCCCTTAAAGCTCACAAACTCAAGCAGATCTCTCATGTCAACAGGCTGTGGGATAGAGTAAACAGAGAAAGCTTTGGAGAAACCGGTCCAAGCATGCCATCTCTGCTTTATACTAGGCTATTTAAACTCCATTAGCAAATACGTTCATCTTGTCTTTCACTCTGGGATCTGCTGTATGTTCTCCATTAGCCTACAGCAAAGTCTCTTTTTTGTAATGTGCTTTCCAAACCAACTGCTTCAGCAGAAAAGGAAGATTCTGCTCAAATGGAATAGTATTCACTCTTATAGGTGATGCATTACTGGTCTACATCAGCTCTACACAAGCCATCCAGCAACAGGAACTGGTCTGATGCAATTCTGAGACAGGTCCTGTGAGCACTTCTCTGAACACAAGGTAGGCACAGTCCTGCCCTCAGTACTTCCACTGCAGAAAGGCGACAACTGGCTGGTGGAAGGAAAGCTCAGCCTGTACAGCTACATGCCTGCCTTGGGACAGCAAATCTGGTATTCCCAAGCCTTGCACACAAAACCTGGCTGTGAGATGCCTCTGTGAGGATGGCAGTGCAGGCAGGCCAGCAAGGTGTTGGAGGAGAGAGAAAAGGGAAAGCTCATTCCAGGGAGATCAGCTCCCATTTCTTAAAAAAAAAAAAAAGAGCTACCATTGTCCTCAGCCTCATCAGTACACCCTGCAGAGAGATAACCCAGGCACATACCACCACCCTCCCCAGTGTGTTTTCAGATCAGGTGAATATGTTTCTTTACTGGGAGCAAAACTGGGGAGTCAAACCCCAGCAGGTTTAATCCATCTGGTCCCACTCTCCCCAGCTTTCATTTCCCCAGCACCTGGCTGATCCAGACAAAATCCAACAAGCCTTTGCAGCAGGATTTGGATGGAAACCCCAGTGAATCCTGGCACATCTTAAAGCTGTCCATCTTGAGTTAGGACTTGTTAAGAAGGGTCATGCAAGCTGTAACCTGAGACTGCTGCTCGCCACTATCTATGGCTTCCATCTTGCCTGGAAATGGGGCATCCCCAAGTCACAGAGGTCAGCTGCAACTCATGATTACAGAGTCTTTGCAGCCCCACATCAGTCCCTCGACCACGTGTTTTCCATATAACAGCAGAGGAAATGCCCAACTCTATCAAAACCACATGCAAAGCATTAATCATCAAGCAGAGTTTGGCTGGTGCTCAGGGTCGGGAACAGCTCTATGCTTTTAAGTCCAGGTGGAGGTGGTGCCCAGCGCCTGCTGCAGCCTGTCAGCCAGGAGACAGGAGCACTCGTGTCATGCTTGTCCTGCAGAGAGACACTGCTTTTGTAACACGAGAAGCTGGCAGGCACTGCTCTCTCAAAAAACTGACTGGAGTCACTTGCAATTTACACTACAGCCTGGGAAGCAGGCTCCTCGGGGTCCAGGGCAGGAGGCTCACCCAGGCAGCTCAACGTCTTGCTTTACCACGGCTACACCAACTCCATCAGCACGAGGTGTCAGAACAGAGCAGAGGTGCCCCCCACAGCACATTCACCAGCTCTGCAAATACAAGCTCCTTTTAACGAGTCTGATTAATTGAGCTGCTCCCGAAGAAGCAGGAATTACATCTGCCCCAGGGCAGTGAGAGCAGCCAGGTGATTTCACAAGACAGAGGGGACAGAGGGTCTGAGTGACAGCTCCAGCCTGGTGAGCAGGAAAAAGCAGCCCTGGAGCAGCAAGATCCACAGGCAGCCAGGAACTAGGCTCCCTCCTGTGCACACATGCCAGAGCTCGAATTTTCTCCAAAGGCCTTCCAAAATGGAAGGGAAACTTTTATTTTAAGAGCATTCAAAAAAAAAAAAAAAAATCCCAACCAAAAAAACAAACCCCCAATCTTTGGTGTCACAAAAGGAAGGGGAGGACAGGAAGAAAAAAAAAGATCTCGTGTAAAACACGAAACACTGTCAAGGGAGTGCTATGGTACAAAGGCACAATCCAATATGAACATATAACCTATGTACAAGCCGTGCCAGCAGCACGGGGTGCAGTGCCAAGTCCAGTTCGGTGCCCGCCACCCTCACCAGGGTCTCCAGACTGAGTCGGCTGTGCCGGGTGGCGGGCCTGGTGGCGAGGCAGCAGTGGCAGCTGTGGGTGGGCCACCATACAGAGGCAGCACAGCTCCACCAGGAGCAAAGGCAGTGCTGGGGATGAGGAAGGCAAACTGCCCATCAGAGGCCGGCAGCAGCTGGAAGCCACCGTACACCTTGGCTGCATCGGCACCCGGCTTGCAGGGCATGCCCGGGAGCGGCCCCACGCCACTGCCTGGAGGAACCAGGGGCGGCCCAAAGGGTGCAGCTGGTGGCAACGGGGGCGGCGGGGGGGGCGCAGGGTAGTTCATGGTGTTGATCTGGGTCATGCAGCTGGCCAGGTGGCCCAGGAGCCGGGTGCGCACCTCAGTGTTGACGCCCTCGCAGGTGGAGAGGAACCGCGTCACCTCATTCATGCACTCGCTGAAGCCGGCTCGGTACTTGCCCAGTACTGTGGGGTCTGTGCTCAGGGCAGCTGTGGGAGGAGAGAGGCACACAGCAGTCAGTAGGCTCCACAAGGAAGAGGGGTGCATAGCCCACCAGCATTGCATCCTACAGCTCCTCTGAGCTAGGAATCCAGATGGGGAAAGTAGCCCCTCTGGCAGCATGTCTTGTATTCCCAAGTGCCAAGAATTTAGATGGAGAGCACAGCCCCTCTGCTACCAAGTCCAGCACCAGGGACCCAGACAGGGAACAGACAAATCCCAACAATCTCCTTATGTCCCCATATACAAGGGAGCCAGGTGAGACACAGAGTCACTCCAGTGGCTCTTGTGCCTCTCACACCCCCAGAACAGATCCATATACGGAGCACAGCTCTGCTAGCAGAGGGAACTCAAGCTGGGACTGCAGCCCTCCCAGTGCCTTCCAGCACCAGAAGTGCACAAACAACAGTGACTTTCCCAGCATCTCCTTATTGGAGACTAGCACAAAGCATGATGCCCCTCACCACCCCCCAGTAGCAGGGATAGAGCACTGTGTCCCCCATGACTCTCCAGCACGCAGCATTCAGGTGTGGAACCACTGGCACCTGGTACCAGGAATAAACGTACAGAACACAGTACCCTCCCTCCATTACTCCCGGGGGATGCAGGTGCAGAGCCTGGTACTCCTATTACCCTCTCTACCGAGCAGGCAGGAAGACTGCGTGATGCCCCCAGCTTCGAGACTGCAGGCAGCGCCACCTCAGCTCCCTCTCTTCGGTTCCCCCTCGGGACTCACCAGTCATCTGGGCTCGCTGGAGGCTCCGCAGGTGCTTGACGGTCATCTCCAGAATGTCGGCCTTCTCCAGCTTGGAATGCCGGGAGCTCTGCGGGAACAGGCGGGGCTCAGACCGGCCCGGCAACGCCGCTTGCCCCCACGCCACCCGCCCCGACACCCCTGCGCTTACATCCTTCTTCAGTGCGTCCAGGATGAGCGTCTTCAGCT
>WAAG01020520.1:57643-75113 GCA_013390105.1 Tichodroma muraria
GAGTATACACAGTAATGTTTTTCCACCTTCTCTTGTACCTGATCTGCACCTGTACAGGGCCAATCCCACACGTATCACCCGATCTCGCCTTTTCAGAGACCGTGAGAAAAATAAAGTTCAAGAAAGAAGAGACATGTTTGCAGATCTCACCGGTGCAAAGCCCTCGTCCCTGCAGAGGCTTGCCTGCTGAGCCTTCAGAGTTTAAAAAAAGAAAAATAAATAAAAGGGAGAGTGTCATGTTTAAAACTGCGGAAAAGTACAAATCCAGGCTTTCTTTTAGCTCCCTGATGGAGCCACAAGTCTTTTGATTAAAAAAAAAAATAAAAAATAGCAGCTTTCAGCGTGTAAAGTTTAACTAAAGATGAAGAATATTTGACATAAGTTTCAATTATCTAGGCAGCTGGACAAACTCGAGTGAGGAAAAGACTGAGACTGCACTGGGAAGTCAGTGCCGAAAAGCACTTTCACAGTTACCTTCGTGGGGAAATGGGAGACAACAGATTAGCGGGAAAACTGCAGCATGTTTCTGGAAAGCTTAGAAAGTTCTCCGCTGGATCAATATTTCTTCTAGTGCTGATATTTTCATATATTGGTGGGGAAGAAAGTTATGACAGTTACTGAGCTGGTGTTCTCTCTCCCTCCTGCGGGGATTTGCAAAGGGAAATGCGGCGCGGGGCAGCCCGGTCCCTCCCAGCCGGAGTGAGGACAGGCTGCAATTACGTCTATGTTTGTGGTAGCCGAGGAGCTGCAAACCGCCTGTAATTGCCGGCAACAGGTCGGTGTCTCTGTGGGACGAGAGCGGGGCAGGCAGCAAGAACAGGCTACCATTAGGGGCTGCCAGCCCTCGCCCACCCCGGGGACCTGGGAATTGCCTGGCAGCAGCTCCCCTTGCTGCGCTCGCACCCTGCCCACTGCAGAGCCTGCCGGGTGCCTTTCGCTTCTGGGGCGTGTGAGGAGTCGGGCTGTGGGGACTGGCTTCTGAAAGCTTCCGTGGAGGCTTCTGAGATCCATCAGCGAGCGCTGCGCGGGGCAGTGGGAGCAGCGACACGGGTGCGTCCCTGCTCCACATCTCCGCCTGCCTGCTGCTGTGAAATGCCTTCATGTGCAAGGGTTGTGATCTCCAAGCGGAAGCACGTATACTTGTGAATTCCCCAGGGATCAGGAGAGGAAGGGGAGGATTTGCATGGAAGGATGTCTCTGGAAATGAAACGTCTGAGGCCAAGTTTAGGCTGGAAGGGGGTGGTGAAGAGGTTTTTAACCACTGAGGGGATCTGAAACAGATCCTCGGGGCATCTCTAGCCCCGCCTTCTCTTGTGAAAGAGGTGTCAAGGGGGAGGCGAAACCCTGAGATAAGGCACTGCCCCAGGGTATGGGATGTCCCTTGTCCCACAGTCCTCCCAAAATGTTTTTTGCTTTGCTCCGGCAGTCATCTTGAATTACAAATTGGGAATTGTTCAAAACAGATTTGGGAAGAACCTTTAGACAATGCATTAGGGCTTTACTGACTGGCAGAACATCTTGGAGGAAAAATGTGTTGGCAAGAAAATTTAGACTAGTCCTGGGCACGGGCCCAGAGGTGGGAAGGAATAAAATAGGATGCTGCTGTTGGTGCAGCATGCAGGAGGTGAGGAGGTGGCAGGGTTGGCCGTGCCTGCTCTCCGGTCATTTAGGAAGCAGCCAAGATGAGCAAAATGTGCTTCTAGAGATCTCAGTGTTTTAATATCCAAAGCTTGAAGGATCCTAGGAAATACAAAAAATAGAAACCAAGTTGCTTGTAAGAACTAGGTTGCAAGTTGGATCCCAGGAATGGTACAGCAAGCCTTTCCTCTTTAGGCCACAAGCTGAAAACCTAGCCTGGCCACAGCTCAAAGTTGTCACCACCCTGAAGGCTGGAAAACAAGTGCTGCGTCTCAGGGACATGTCCCTGGCACAGGTGTCTCCTCTGGACAGCCCTGCACACATGCCTCTGCTCGTAGTTCCCATCCCAGAAGCTGTTGTGCAATCCATACCCAACCGGCTCCCCCGGAAGGGGTGATCTCAGAAGATTTGGGCGCTGGTTTCAGGGTTTATTTCCCCTCTATAAATGTTTTCCAGGTCTTTGGAACAAGGTCACTTTCAAACTGACTTCCTGACAAAGCTCCCTAGATGAAGCAAAGCTTTCATGGACGTTGCTCCCCTACACACCAGGTCTTTGTGGTCAAGAGGGCAGCTTTTGTGCAGCAGTGTCACTGTCTGGCCCCCTCGATGGCAGGAGCAGCTCATTTTAAGGCAGCAGCCTGGTCTTATGGCAGGTCCTGCCCTGTCATTCCACTGGGAACCCATTTCCCAAAGACCTGCTGAGACCTGGCGTCCCAGCTCTGTCAGACAAGCGTTGGGGTGGGTGCTTGTGTGGCAGCTGCTCCCCGGAAGCTGGGCTCTTTCAGCTGTTCCCTGGCTGCTACTGCAGAAGAGAGGCTGAAATGTTCACTCATTTTACTGCTCACTGTGTGAATCAGGCCGGGTGTGTTTGGGGCAGCTCTGGCCATCCTGCAGTGACACCCCCTTGTGTGGAGGGAAGCATCCTGGCCTCCAGGATCTGGTGCCCTTCATTCTGTTGCCCACACAACCAGGGAGGCATCCCTGGGAATGGTGCAGGAAACTGTGGGATGAAGAGGCCAAAGCTTTGCTTGAGTAGCAAAGTGCCAGTCTGAGAAACTCCAGAGTCACTAAGGAGAGACAATGAAGAACCATTTTAATCTCCCCAGCCCATCCCAGCCCAGGCTGGAGCACAGCTCGGTGCTGAGAAAGGCTCTGGGATAAGAGCCAGGATACCTGGATCTCTTGCTAAGCTGATTCCTCTTGGCAGGCTCTTATCCTTCTGAACCAAGGAAACGCTGCTGGGGAGCTGTAGGGGAGGGCAGTTTGGCAGCTGTGAAATGCCACCCATGTGGATGGGAATTCCCTTCGTGATACCCATGGTATTACTTCAGAGGTTGCTGATTTGGCTAGAGCAGCCAGAGTGTGCTAATGGGCATGAGATGGTGCAGCCCCTGATTTCCCCTCTGTGCCTTTCCAGAGCCCCAGCTCCAGCGTGGTCCTCTGCTGGCAACCAAGGCTGGGTGTTGGCAGTCATTGCAGCTGGAAAGAAGTTCTGGGTACATCCCTAAATTTCCCGTCGGGCTTGGACTGGTGTCTGGCACTGCTGCTACCAGCCAGAGGCTGTGAGCTGCCTTATACCTTCTCTGAGAGATGCTCTTTTCATGCAACATGCCCAGAGTTCACCAGACACCACTGGTTTGCAGTCTGCTGACCATGACACGGCAGTCCCACTCCAGTACAACAGCCAGTATCCTTGGCAAGATATAGGAGCTCTAGGCAGAGGGACAGACAGCTGAGCCTGCATCCCTCTGAGAACCAGAAATAAATGCGCAGTCACTGCCACGCTCCAGAGGGGAGAAGGAGCATCTCGTCTCTTGTTCACTCCCTCTGTGGTGGGAGGTGTTGGCAGTGAGAGCTGAGTTACTTATTTATTAGGATCCCACTTGCGTTGCTGCCCGAGGCTGCTGGTCTCTGTGCTGGAGCTGTGCTGCTGGCGTGCTTGCAGGGAATGGAAAGACTGCGAGCTATGAAACAGGAGTACATACGTGAAAATACCGTGAGTTTGGCAGTGGTGTGGCTGGAGACGGGACTGGCACAGATGTCCCTGTCCCAAACACTGAGCAGAAGGAACGCTCTCGAAAGCCAGATGAAGGTGGATGTGCATCAGCTCCACATCCTGAGTCCAGTCTCCAAACGTGTTGCTGCAGCACTAGTGTGCTGAGCTGTCTGTGATCCCTGACATGCTGTGGCTGCAGGAAACCCCGCAGGCTTTTCCAGAACATGGCTTTTAAGTCAGATCAGACCAGCAGGGTGGTTTGCAGCCCAGCTGTGTGCAGCTGTGTCGGCACAGCCAGAGGATGGGAAGATGTGGGCGGGAGCGTGGCGAGGTGGGAGTCTCACCAGCTGTCCTCGGCGCAGGGAGCCTGTGGCTGGGTGCGTCAGCCTGCCCTCAAATTCCCAGCACACAAGCCCTTTTCTGTGCCCCATCTGCCCTCTTCCCCTGCCCCTGCCAGCGCCTGCAGCCAAGGACAGGTGGGAGCCTTGGCATGTGGCTCCCTGGGGACTCAACCTTCACCGACTGCAGACTCATGAATCCCACAGGGCCAGCCCTTGGCCATAGTGTCTGTGCTCTTCTGCAGAGTGATCACTCATATTTTCCAACACAGTTCCTTCTCCTTGGTATTAATCAGTCCAAGAAAGCAGCCAGGACTGATCGCTGCCATTGAGCTTTCTGCTAAATTTACCAGCTGATGACCATCTCTTCTCTTCATCCATGAACTGGCAGCAGGGAGTGTGTTGTGTAAACTTCACGTTATCCTCAAAACCCTGGCAACCGCGATGATGCAGCAAGAAAGTATTTGGAAACCCATCCAGCCAACGTCACTTTGGGAGGTGCTGCGACAGGCAGCCCTGCCTCGCGCTGGGAAGCTCTGCTGAGGGCAGTGCGGGCAGGACAGGCAGACCAGGGGCTGTGTGCCCCACCAAGTGTGGGGACAGAGGAATCAGCCTCCCTGGTCTGACCAGGTCCTGGAGCCCTTGGGACACCAGGCATGTCCCCTTGACAGATGCGATTGGTCGCAATTTGCCAGCCCTCCCATTTCCATTATTCCTGTATCCATTTATTCAAGAAACCACAGGATACTTCATGGTGCAGTGCTTTCCTACTGCAGAATGGAGCCTTTGCAGAGCCATCTTTCTTGATGTGTAAGTAAATGGACTTGGACTCTGATAAATCCAGGGTACAGTGAATCATTTGCACTTGGTGCCTGATCTCCCTGGTATCTTCAGTTTTGTTTTACTTTGGCAGCATTATGAAGAGAATTAGCCTATCTCGCTAATATTGAAATGTATACATAATCTGAATCCTGTATTCCTAAAATCAATATTCATTATTCAAGGTGACAACAGAGCTCAAATTAGTCCTTTAGCTATATCAAGAGTATCAGGATTATCACGTTGTTTGGATTAGCGACCTCACGCAGACACATGGCTTCACACACGTGGGTAGGGCGGCAGGGCACGGTGCCGAGGTGCGCGGCCAGGAGGATCCGGGGAGCCGGATCCCGCCCTGCCTCCTGCCTGCGGCAGTCCTGAGGAGCCACCTGCGTTGCGCCAGAGTTCAGCCGTGGCGGCAGGTGAGGTTATCTGGGGCGGCGTGCCAGGGGGACACAGGGACGGTGGATTTTTGTTTGTTTTTCTGCCCAGGGCAGGCAGTGGGAGGAGAGGATTTGAAATCCTCAGTTAGCACACTTTGACAGCAGTGCAGGGTGTGTACTAGAATGGAGTCGTTTCTCCCTTATTTTTCTTTTCCCACTAAGCTCTCCATTAGCCCTTTGGCCATTGACAGGTGTTAATGTCACTTTGGGAGGGTGGAATTTTTGGAAAACTCTTATGTATTTTCCATTTGCTTTGCCTGGTGCATGGCTGCACATGTGCTGGTCCAGAGCTGTGTGCATGCCCTGGTGCCAGAGATCATGCTGGAGAATCATCCTCATGTGGGCCAATATGAGATCTCTTGTGAGCTAGTCAAGAACTGATGTATTACTAATTGCTGTAATAGAAAATATTATCCTTTAAAGGATGTTGTTGTTTTATAAACAAGGGGATAATTTACAGTTCAATTGCTTAAATTGTCTTAATTGCTAAGTGTAATGAATAAATACATTTGCAAATACAACATTTAATTTGCACAGATTCCAGAAGTCTAGACATTAAGAGGCAGATCATTATTTGATAAGTAATCTGGAATGTCATATGAAATGACATTTATTTTCACATGATGAAATATCCTGAAATGAGATTTCAAGGTCCTTGTCCTTTTTTCCCTGCAATGAAGGGCAGTATTGTCATCGGTTGCCTCAGAAATGTGTCCAGGCTGCCTTGGAACACAGGGGAAGGCAGGAATCCTCCAAGAGCGACACAGAGAGCAGAGCAGCAAACCTAGGTTTATGCAGATGCAAGTATTTATTTTTTTATTACAGAATGTAAAGAGAGAATATAGAGCCAAAAATGGGCCATGTCTGCAGTAGACTGGGAGGCTTCACATCAGTGCTAACTGATGCCAGGATGGCTGTGGGGCTGTGAAAAGCATAGGGAGTACCTGAAGAGGTGAGCTGGGAGTATTGGTGATGAAATGGAGGCATTAGTGCTGCTGCCTGGGCACTGGTGAGGCCTCGGCCCAGTGTGAGGATGCAAGCAGAAGCAAATAAACCCAGCAAAGGGGGCTTTTGCAGCCTGCTTCTGGCCACGGGTGCCCGCTGGCTGTTGCTTGCACCATGGGAGGCTGCAGGAATCTGTGCAGGACTGTGTCCTATTCTTCAGGGAGTGAGGAGCCCTGCCTGCTGCTGGAGCCAGGGCTGGCTGCTGCTACCCAGAGTAAGAGGCCTTGCAAACAGAAGTCAACTGTGCTTCAGTTGCTGATATTGAATAATCTTAGGCTACTGGTGCCCTTTCGCAGGCCCATATCTTTATTGGAGGCTGTTAAAGCCAAACCTCCCAACAGTAATAATATGACTACAAAGCATTTCTAAGAATAAAGTACGTGGGAATAAGGGAGATACTGAGATCCCAGCCAATTTCAGTACAATGCAAGTCTGAAGTACCTTATAAAGTTAACAAGTCAAATTTAAATGTATACAAGGCTCAGAAGCATACAGGAAACAGGATCGGCCAAACCTTCGAAGGCCCATCATTGTCTTTCAAAAAGTCCACTGAAAGGCTCATGCCATATGAAAAGGTGTATTCACATGGCTGATACAGTGATAAACCTGGTGGAGAAATGCCAGCAGCCAGAGTGGGCAGGGATGCTCCCTGCAGGGATGCTATGGTGGCCCAATCCCTTGTTACAGAGCGTGTTGCCCTGCTCTCTCTGTTGCTGCACCTCAATAAAAGAGGGTTCTTCTGGTGTAAGTCTGGGGAGTGTTTGGCAGGTGACTGGCTCCAAGACAAGAAGCAACCCTTGCCCCTGGCTTTATGACAAGTCCTCCAGCCTCTGCAATCTTGTTGCTGGAGAGGTAAAAAAATAGCTCTCCTGCCTTGCCCAGCACCATCTTCATCACATTCCTGAGCAGCATAAGCTACAGCCAGGAGTGCAGCACATGGTGGTGGCTTCCCTGTCCCCTGTGATATAAACACCCGGGATGCCACAGACGGGAGAGGACAAGGAAAGAGCTAGGAGAGACTGTTTGTGCTGCATGCCCAGGAGCCTGTCCCTGCTTTCTCAGACCTGAAGACACCTGTAGATAAGAAGGGTCTTCTGTAGGCACCTGGGGAACAGTTTGTGAAGTGTTACAATGTGAAAACTATGCCAAAAGGTCCCAAGCCTGCTCCTGTTTAGCTTCCTTGAGTATCAGATTAAGAGCCAAATATGCTCATGAAATGTCAGAGACCGAGAGCTCTTTCAGCCTGCCTGAGTGGTGTCAGTGTGGTGAGCTTACCATGCCTTTCCTTCTCCTGTGTTGTGTTTAGCAGGCTTTATTCTGCCTTCATCACGTGCCATTGTGTGTTTATACATTTTACACATCCATTTGAAAGCAAGAACCACAGGACTTACCAACCATCCATGCTCTCTAGCAGAGCACTCAAGCAAGCTGCATTGCAAACCATCCAAAGACTGCAACAGAATGGCAGAAAAGTCTCAGGAACATGCCCTGCTACAAAGACATTGGGAAAATCAAGGTCGTTTCATGGCTTGTTTGTGAGGAGGAAGCAAAACCACCCTGATTTGGTGGCTCTGAAGAGGCCAGCAGAGCTGGGATGCATGTTGCAGGATTTGGCGTGCAGGAATTCATGAACCATAAGGCCTTGTCAATACTAATTTTTAAATGAAATGCAGTGTCCTAGCAAAACACATGCCTGAGACTTAAACCAAAACTAAAGTACAAAATGTGGTGTTTAAAGGCTGGGTTCCATCTCAAGTGAATAGAAGCCACGTGAATTCATCTGAGATCAGATTCTGGTGAGATCTGAAGTTGTGCTCACGGAGGGTGCAGTGAGAGCGGGCAGAGGAAGTCTTCATCTCCTCCTGCAATCCTGTAGACAAGATGAGCCTTTCTGCACTTTCCAAGTGAAAAGGTTTCTGACACCAACTCTATGTATGTAGGCTCCCCAGGGGTGGGATGGAGCATCCCAGGGCTGCTCAGCTGCTTGCTCCACACTATGGCAGGCAGCAGTGAGGCCACTTCCACCAGCCTGAAAACCTGGTGCAGATCTGCATCTCTCTCCCCTTGCTGCCCATGGGTTTGGGACTGTGAGCTCCCAGTGACACCACTCTGTAGCAAGAGTCCTGCAAAAGTGCCAATATTGAGGTTAAACCTTTATTAATTGGGGAGAGGAAGAAATAATGCTGGCAAAATATTGTCAAATACTTCAAATTAATGATTAATTCTAGATGGAGTGATACCGTTTGATGTGGTCTTTGCTGGTTTAAACAGGAGAAGGGTGATTCACTCCAAAGGAATTTATAAAAACACAAGTATTTGCTCATGGACAATAAATACTGGGGCAGATAAAAAAGGGGATGAAGTGTTCGGTGTTGTGATAGCAACTCTGCTTGAGAAAACTTTTGACCTTCTCACATCTTAAATCAACGGACCCCCCTCCCTCGCTTTCCTCCAGGCCTGCTCCGGAGGCTGAGGGAACGGGGTAGGTGGGAGCACACCAGGCTCGCCCTGGGCTGTGTTGCTGGCAGGGCCCCCCTGTTTCCCTCCTGTTCCCACAGGGAGGACTGGGCACCCGCCGGCGCCCGCCGAGGGGCACAGGGCAGCACCCGACAGCAGTTTACACAATCTGTGTACACAGCCTAATCTGTCAATTTGCCTGTTGTAAAAGTAAGCGCATAAACCTGGTGCTGAAGCTGCTGTGGTTTACAGAGCTGCTCCACCTGGGAAGCTGAGATTTACACTGTCCACTGGCGAGCGAAGCATCCCATCCCACCCCATGCCATCTCACCTTGTCCCCTCCCACTGCAGACAAGCAGGCTGCCCAGGAGGGCTGGCTGCAGGCAGCAGAGAGCCCTGAACAGCCCCGTGGGAGTGGCAGCAGAGGTGCCGGCAGCGCTGTGCCTGCCCCACGGCGCCTGAGAGCCATCGGGTGGGTACCTGAGGGAGGGAGCTTGCTATCTACCTTTCCCGTGGGAATACGATGCAGCTGAGATAACCCCCAGACCTCCTGGGACTCTGCCAGTGTCATTAAAGTGTTGACATCTGCTGATTACCCTGACATGATGCTGGTTTTATTGAGACAAGATTAGCCACTTGCACTTTGAAGGGAGGCTGGGCACACATTGTAACTGGCTGTCCCCTATCAGAAGGCCTTCAGAGCCTTTTCCATTCTGGTCTTTTTTCTTTATGAAAATCTAACTATTTATGCCCTAAAAATAACAGCATGGGAGTGAGGGCACAAAGCAGGCAGAGCAAAGTCCCTGAGCTAGTGTCCAGCCTTGCCAAGTCTGTTGTGGGTTAGCCAGCAGTGCAGGGTGGCCCTGGTCACATCACCTGTCAGTGTGGAGCTGATGGAGCAGAGCTGATACCCACAGAGGGGCTGAGCCCCTGCCTGCAGCCATTCCCGCAGCATCGCCTCACAGGCTGTCAACGAGCCTTTCATCACAGCCCCTTCTGACATCAGCCTTTCCAAAACACCTGAGCTCCTTGTGGTCCCTGTGCTCATAACACTTGGAAGTGACAGCGGCTTCTGGTTCCAATTAACCCAGGGGCAGTTTGGGGACTATCTGATTGCACTGCAGTGGAGGGGAGAGGAGAAAAAGCCTTTCTGGGAAGCAGCGATTGAGTGTGTGGGTGAATAACTTTTGAAAAAAGCAGATGGTTTCTCTCTTTCCTTCCTCCTTCTTTTCCTTGTCTTTTTTTTTTTTTCCCCCTGATTCCATGAAACAGACAACCCAACAGCACATTTTTCACCATCAAAGCTTTGCTGAAGGGAATTCTCCACTGTTATTTCATTTTTTCCTTATGTTCACAGATTGTAAAGCAAACGGCCTCTGGAGAGCAGAGAGGGCAGATCTGTCCCAGGGTGACAGCAGAGGACTGGCTGACATCCTTGGGGCATGACAGGCTCTCCCTAGCAGCTGGCAGCCAGGGGAAGTGAACGCGTATCTCCCGTGGGATGCTGGGTGACAAACATGGCACTGCAGCTGGCAGCTGCTAGCACTGGAATCTGGGACACAGGGATTTGCCAAAGTCCATAACCTCTGCCTTGGACACCTGCACAAAGCTAACAACTGTGAGCAGAAGCTGCAAGCAGCAGGGGAAAGCAAGCACCAGTTCCTGGGCAGGCCCCACTAACTGATGCTCTCGTGGGAGGGGATGCACTCACACAGGTCACCAGAGGCAGGTCCCACCTAGAGCCTTCCTCCCACAGCCTTCCCACGGTCACACCACAGCCAGAGATCCCAAATATTATGTCTCTGGGAGAAACAGGGAGGGAGGAAGCCGTAATCCCATGAAATCCCAGCCCACAGTGTGCCAATCCTTTAAATTACTCTCTCTCACATGCAACATGCTCAATGCCTGTTGAAAGAAAGGTGGTTAAAGGAGGAGATGTAAATGGAAAATAAGCTTGAAGGGCAGATGGGGTTGGAGGGTTCTGTCTCGTTAGTCAGAGATCTGTTTTTTTAAGACACCATTTTTAGACCTGGCAATGCTGATTGCTGCCTGCTGTGATGCATGGCAGCACTGGTGTGCTGTGGGAAGATGCTCTTTGAAAAGGAGGAACGAGGATTCAGCAAGGAGCTGTAGCACGGGGAGGGACAGGAGCAAGGATGGCAGCCAGTTGTGCTTGGAAGGCTGGAGAAGGATATTGGTGGCTCTGTTCTCCTTCCACCAGTGACTTGGACACAAAAAGGGAGCATTTGCTTGCAAAGTGTGCTTCCCCAGCCAGGAAAGTGAGATGTGGAGGCCAGTGTGGGGCCGGGAGCTCCTGCCCAGTCCCCTGGCATTGCTGGGTGGCTGGACAACATGCTTGCTATACATGCATGGCTGAGTCAGAGGAAGAAAGCATTAGAAGAGAATGGCAAAACTGCTGGCAAGACAAATGGGACTGAAATCACCACTGGGACCAAGAGGGTCCAGAGCACCTCCCAGCTGGAGAAGTCGCAGTCAGCAAATAACCTCATTGCTCATCGAAAGGTGAGCCACACGTGAGAGGGACAAGCCAGTGTGGACTGACAGGGACAGGCATCCCTTGCACTGTGTCTCCTCACTCACCACTGCTCACACAGGAGCACAAGCCTGCTCCTTGCCGTAAGCTGGAGGAGGAGGCGGCACTGGTGAGCAGCAGCCAGCCCCATGGGGTTTATCACTGGGTATGTGTTGTGCTTGTCACCTCTGACATCAGCTCTGTGCTTTGAAGATATCCTTTGCCAAAGGAAAAGCTGCTTCCAGGCCCCAGACCCAGGAGAGTGAATGGCAGGGAGCCTGGACTAGGATGTGGGTGCACTGAAGGGATGGTGCCACCCCACGCTGTGATGCTGTTGGTAGTGGAGAGCCTCAGCACTGAGCTGGGCCTGTCCCCGTGTCCTGCGGCTCCAGAGTTGCTGACCCAAACTTGGCAGATTTTGGGTGAAAGCAGGCTATTTTTGAAGGTGCTTCAACCCCACTACGTGTCACAGGGACTTCCAGTGAAAACAGGGATACTTCTCACTTTCTCCCTACTGCACCCCAGGAACCCACCCAGCCCCCACCGAACTGGGAGTGCTGGGTCTGTGGGAAGAGGACAGACATGGGGCTCGCCGGCAGCCCGGCAGAGCCTGGCAGGGCAGGAGCCGGCCCAGCCGGAGAGTTGCTGGTTTTCACACCCCGCCAGGCTGATGAGCAGCCCGCTCCCTCGGCGCCCAGCGCCTGCAAGGGTCAATTACAGCGATTACTTCAAGGAGTCAAACCGGCTGCCGGCAGCGCCGGGGAAAATCTTTTTTCCCGTTTGGCTTTGTCAGAGGGGAGGAAAGAAGTGCCTGGGCATGCGGCGGGCAGTGAAAGAGCCTCTGCTGTACGAAGGGCAAAAGTCAGAGGGTGGCTGGGTGTTTGCGGGGGAGGAGGCTGCCCCGGGGACAGCTGCCCTGTTCTGCCAGGGCCGCTGAGCAGCACTTGGGGCTTGGGCAGCCTCCAGCACACTTGGTCACTCAGGAAGGGCCTATAAACAGCCCGGTGATTGGAGAGAAGCAAGCCAGTTAGTGGGGGAGACAGCCTTTAAAAGTGAACGTGAAAACTTGGCGAGTAATAAGTAAAGTCACAATAAAAGGAATTTAGAAGTCTATGGACGAACTTGCAAGAGGTATTAAAACCTGAAAATAAACATATTTGCATAAATGCTAGGAGCAGGAAACCAGCCAACAAGCTGGTGCAGGTTGTGAATGATGGAGGCATGAACAGAGCACCCAGGGAAGGCAAAGCCTCAGCAGAAAAGCTGAGTGGTGGCTTGAGAATGCTCAGACAGTGCCTGTCACCCTTCCTGCAGGGCTGTGCTGGGGCCTGTCCCACAGCAGAGGCCTGCTGGAGACGTCTTCCAACAAAACAAGGGACTACAGGTGACACACATGTGGAATGAGGCAATGCCAGCCCAACTGGTGATACCCAGCTTTTCCTGCCAGCCTAGGGCAGAGGGTGGGGAAGGAAACGTGAGCTGCAGCCAGAGGGGCTCAGGGGATCTCATGGGCAGTTTAGAAGAACTCATCTGTAACAGATCTGGGTCAATGCAGCACTTAGGGGATACTCAACACCACCTTGCAGGAGGAAGCCATGCCTCACAAATCAGCCAGGTCACCAAGCGTGGGGTGCAGAGCAATGTGACAGTCATGGAGCAGTGACATTTTCAAAACTTTTTTGTTATTTTTTTTTTTTTTGCCTTGTCACCTCTCCAAAAGGCCCTGGATGCCCAATGCACTGAAGGGACATTTGCCTTGCATGGAAAAACAACTGGTTAAAAGACTTACAGACAGCAAAAGTAAAGCTGGCTGCTGAGCAGGAGCTCACGGTATTAAATTTCAGGCTGGTAAAATGGCACATGAAATTCAGTATTGATAAAGGCAAAGCAACAACCCACACACAAACAGCCCTCAATAGCCATGAGAAATGCTGACCCCCTCTTCAGTGATGCTGGGAAAGAGTCAGGACAGCAAGCATGGTGTATGATTAGGGAAAGAAGAGAGAACAACTAAATACTTTCTCTTTTGGAGTAGTATGTGCAGTGTTTTTTTTTCCTCAAAAAGGGTGTAAGGGAAATAAAGAAATATGAAGAAAGGCCTTAAGGATGCTTAGGAATAGAGTTTGGAGGCATGGTGAGAAAAGATCAGGAAAGATCAGATGTCATGGTCACACAAACTTGGAAAAGCTGAAGGAAGGTCATAAAGGTCCCAGGAGTCAGAGTAAGAGGTGGAGGGAAACCTGGCATCAAACTGGAACAGTGAAATCATGCTGAGAATATGTCTAAAACAAGGAGGAGGAAGCCTCTGCCTTCATCAGTACTGCTCAGCTGTGAAACCCTTGGCCACAGGCTTTGGTGGCAGCCTAAAGCACAAAGTGGGGAAAGCTGCACCCACTGATGCTGAGTCTGTCTGACACAACTGCAAGCAGCTGAGACAGAGCTCACCCACACCTGATCTCCTCTGCTCCCCCCAGTACCTGCCACCTTCACAGCAGGGCTCCTGCTGTACTACAAGCTGGCAATTCTTGTCCTGGAAAAAGGGTAAAGGAACCAGGATACCAGACCATAAGGCTGAGCTGAGTACACAGAGGCACTTTCTGAGATGCAAAGCATCAGGCAGGAAGCTGTGCCTTGGTGCTTTGTTTTCCATGTGCCGCACTAGCTTTGAGCTGCTAGCCAGAAATGCTGCCCTGCCCACCACTGCTGCCTCCACTGTGCAGCACCTTCACCCCTCCCTGACTTTTATGAGCAAGGATTGACCAAGATTTCCTCTGCCACACTGACAAATATCTTGAGTCAGGAAGAAAAAGAAGCTGAACCTGTCTGTGCATTGCACACTGGCACGATGTCATAGGATCATGCAATCAATGGTTTGGGTTGGAAGTAACCTTGAAGATCATCTAGTTCCAACTCCCCTGCCACCACCAGGGATGCTACCCACTAGATCAGGTTGCTCAGAGCTCCATCCAGCCTGACCTTGAACATTTCCAGAGACAGGGAAGTGTTATGGATGTCTGGGCGGCAGCTGCTGGGTGCTGAGCCTGGTGCTCCTGCAAGGAGAGGGAGGCACCAGGGCAGCAGGACTCGTCTGTCAAGGCAACACCTGGCCTTCGGCAAGTGAGGTTTTTTTGGTGCAAAGCCATTTGCTTCCTATCTGGCTGGCCAGCCCTGCGGTGAGCCTGGAACAGTGGCAAGAGAGCTCAGTATCCTCCACAGCTCCACACCAAAACCCAGGCCCCCCAAGGTCCCTTCTGCCTGCAGCGAGCAGCCGGCCAGCGCCCGTGCCCGGCACCTTGCCACCTGCTCCAGCGCTGCCATCCCGCAGCAGAGGGCCGGGGGCAGGGCTGGCCGCCGGCATCGCTCGCCCTCCAGGGCGCGGGCCTGGGGTGGGATTTGTAGAGATTATGCCGGACGAATTACAAAGGAGCAGACTTTCCCACAGACACTTCAATCGCTGCCCTGAGAAAGTGTGTGAGCTGAGGCAGGCTGCCTGCCTCACGGTGCTTTGGGGAGCGCACAGGAACAGCACACACGGTTTTTAATAATTAAGTAACTTTAATTGTCCTGGGAAAGCAGCGCTTGCCTTGGGGCACTCTGCGCAAACTCATAATTAATGTTACCGGGAGAGATTATGGGAAGGAGAACTGAGAAATGATTCACTTTTGCTTTTTAAGCCTCTCTGTGTTAAAGCTGTATTATCCCCTGGTTTAAAGCCTCATTTAGCTGTGAAGAAAGCCAGTGTGCTCAAGGGGGGAAGTGGGGGGAGGCAGGCAAAGCACCCTGACAAATTATAAACAGCCATGCCAGGCTCCACCACCAGCCCTGGCGGGATGGGAGCCGGCAGCCAGCACAGCTGGGAGCATCCTGGGTGTGCAGAGCAGCACCGTGGTGGAGAGCCCAGAGGAGTGAAGGATGCTCCTCACCAGGGCCCAAGGCTTGCATGTGTGTGTAATTCCCACGTGCACCTTCTTGCTTGAGGGCTCCAAAGGCAGCTGCCAGCACAGGAGCTGCCAGACAGTACTGGGGCAAAGACTGGTCTCTGTCAGTACCCCCAGTGCACCAGAGGGCTAAATCCTGGGAAGCCTGAATTTGGCAAAGTGAGAGCTCCTCCTTGGAGTCAGAGGGTGACAAGCCCTTTGTAAATCTGATTTATTCCAAGCAAATAAAATGGGCATTTAGCACCCTAAACCTACAGGAGGCTACACTCCTCTGCCATAACCTGCTCCCAACCCTCCAGGGACCAGTGCTTTCCTGTGGCAGCACATCACACGTCTTAGCTGTGCAGCAAGCAAGCGATTCTCCAGGACACGCATGGCAGGGGCGGACAAAGTCCCTGTGTTGGGACATGCCTCAAGCAAGCTGAGCCCCCCAGAGCTCCCAGCCCTCCTCCCCAGATAGCTGCCTGCCTCTCTGGGTCTGCTGAGCAGGGGGGATTCATTCAGCTCAGCAGTAATGCTGATGCTGAGTGCCAGCACGGCCTGAGCCCCACGGGGAGGGAGCCCAGTGGACAGGAACTGCCGGTGCTGCACAAAGAGGTGGGCAGTGAGGGAGGGATGCAAATCCTTCCCGGGGTGTGCGGCGCCTGGGATCCGTGGTGCTTGCTGGCGCGTTTCACCCACTTTAAAACCAACAACCTATTGGACTGGAGCGCCTCTTTTCTTTCTTTTTTCCTTTTCTGTTTTTTTTTTCCCTTCCGCCCAAAGCAAATCATTGGACTCACGCAGGACGCAAGGTATTTTACTCTATAGAAATCCTTTTTTCAGGCAACTATGTCAAGAATGTTTTCATACTTTGGGCTGGATGGGAAAAAAAAGGGCTTAATCCCCTGAGATGGTTATTTCTCTGAAAACAGACATGCAAATGCTGGACTTGTCAAACCTTAAAATGTTTTCTTTATTCAGGGAATTACTGCCTGCCTGCTGAGCCTGGGTAATGCTGACAGGCTAAGCCCGGGGCCTTGGCAGCAGAGCATGCAGAGTGTGGGAAAGGGCGGCTGAGGCACGCGCCAGATAAGATCATACAATAAATGATACAGCCCTCTGGAGCACACGGCCACTTTCATATGCAAACAGGCCTCCCTGTACACACACACACACACACACACACACACACACAGCCCGGGCAGGAGGCAGCACCTTGCTGCACACCCAGGCAGACGCACCTGCGCACGAATGCACGTGGCTGCAGGGCTGCCGGGATGCAGGGGGATGCAGGACAGGTTTTGTTCAGCCCAGTGAGCATCCCAGGTGCTGCAGGAGGGGAGATCTTCCCACTGACCCGTGGTCTGGCCAGGCACATTCCCTGATTGTCCTGTCATGACTCAGTGGCTGCATTTTGGTGCTGCTGGTGACCAGGTTCTTGGTGCATCTGGGGCATGGTGGCTTGGAGGCCCTGCTGGAGCCCTGTGAGGAAGGCAAAGTCATCATCTATAATTTGGCTAATTCTTTCTTCCACCTGTGGGGTAAAACCTGGAAACAGGACTCAAACGGCTCAGAAGATGAGAAAGATGACCCAAAATGCACAGGACTTTTAGTTGCATTCTTTTAGCTGTTGTGTTGTTTTGGACCTAAGTGATGCTTTTTGGTACACATGCCTGGGGCTGGGCAAAGCAGCCACGTATTCTGCCCTCTGTCAGGGATTCATTTCTATAGAGAAGCAAAGAGCATGACCCCACTGATGGAAGCAGCAGGACTGATGGTGCCACGTTCCTGCTGCCCATGGAAGCAGCGCCAGCCTCACCCCAGGCATCCACAGAGCCCCCACTTGAGCCATTTTTGCTTTCTTTGCAATGTGCAAACTTGATTCAGCCAGGAGACAGGTGGGCAGGAGGCCGTTGTGAGCCTCCCTCAAGCTCTAAGTGTGGCACCTGCACATTTATTTTAATGACATGGTGCCTGGCAATCTGCAGCCGGCCGCGGAGAGCTGCCGTCATGGGTCACAGTGCTGGTGGGTCACACAGCCAGCCACAGCTAATGACCCATGTGCTGGGGTAGGAACAATGGCTCTGAGCTACTGAGAGTGCAGCGAAAGCCACCGTGGGCGGGAGCTGCCACAGCAGCAGCAGCATTTGGAGCCAAAATGGGCTCCCTCAGGGAATCAAGTGTCACTCCAGAGCAGTGCTGGCACCAGACCATGCCCCCATGGGCTGTCAATGGCCATGGCCACCCATTCCTGTCCCATCATGGGAGCGTGTCCTGCTCTGACACCACCACCCACTGGTGGTGGGTCCTGCTGGGACATG